>JACCIX010000918.1:0-132882 GCA_025506515.1 Flaveria trinervia
GTTGCTGCTGAGCCGGCTACAAACACTTGCACAGATCTCATTGTGTATCAAGATCTGAAGAACCACCCTATGTCTCAAATCATTGGTGATATCACTGCTGGAGTATCACAAAAGTCATTGTCAAATTTCTGCTTCTATGCTCTCTTCATCAGTCAGCAAGAGCAAAGAATATCACATTGTTTTAAAGACAATGGATGGGTTGATGCCATGCAGCTTGAGCTTCTTCAGTTCAAGAAACCCAAGTGTGGGAACTGGTTCCTCTACCTCCAGGTAAGTGTGCAATAGGCACTAATGGGTGTTTAGGACAAAACTGATGAAAATGGGCTTATTGTACGAACAGGCCAGACTGGTTGTTCAGGGTTTGCACAAGAAAGGTATTGATTATGATGAAACCTTTGCCCCTGTAGCCAGACTGAAGCAATTCGATTGTTTTTAGCTTATGCTGCTTATCAAAACCTTAAAGTTTTTCAAATGGATGTCAAAAGTGCTTTTTGTATGGAAAAATTAAAGAAGAGGTTTATGTATGTCAACCTCCAGGCTTTGAGGACAATAACATCCTAATGGGTGTATAAGCTTGATAAAGCTCTTTATGGGTTAAAACAAGCTCCCAGGGCCTGGTATGAGACATTATCAACTTTCTTCTGGAAAACAATTCACTAGAGCTCCATAGATAAGACTTTATTCATTAAGAAAGCTGGGCAGCATAATCTACTTGTTCAAATTTATGTAGATGATATCATTTTTGCATCCTCTGATCCAAAGTTGTGTGATGCCTTTACAAAGTTGATGCAACAGAAGTTTGAAATGAGTGCCATGGTGATTACAGTTCTTTCTGGGGTTGCAAATCAAACAAAAGGCTGATGGAATTTTTATTCATCAGTCCAAATATACAAGATCTTTTGCAAAAGTTTGATTTACAAAACTGTAAGCCTTGTTCTACTCCCATGAGCACACCACACAACTGGACACAGATCAGAAAGGTACAGTGGTTGATGAAACACTTTACAAATGTATGATTGGGTCCTTGATGTATTTAACACTCTTCTAGACCAGATATTATGTTTGCTACATGTGTTTGTGCTAGATTTCAGGCTGCACCTAAAGAGTCTCATCTGATTGCAGTCAAGAGGATCTTTAGATATCTGCAAGGCACTCCATCTCTAGGTTTATGGTATTCTACCGGACATTCGGGTAAATTAGTTGCTTTTTCTGACAGTGACTATGCAGGGTGTAAGTTGACCAGGAAATCAACTTCTGGTGGATGTCAATTCCTAGGCAACTGCTTGATTTCTTGGCAGAGCAAGAAACAGACTTCAGTTGCTACATCCACTGCTGAAGCAAGTACATTGCTGCTGCAAGTTGTACATCTCAGGTACTCTGGCTTCAAAACCAACTTTTGGATTATGGCATTACAGAGACTAAGACTCCATTGTTAATGGATAGTGCTTCAGCTCTTTGCATTGTCAAAAATCCATCCAGCACTCTAGGACCAACATATAGAGATCAGACATCATTTTATAAGGGATTGTTTTGAAAAAGGTCTGATTGATCCTAAGTTTGTGCCTAGTGCTGATGAGCTTGCAGACATTTCTACTAAGCCTTTGGATAGTTCACTTTCCAAACCTGGTGTTAAGGCTTGGTATGCTGCAACTAGAATAAGTGACAACTACTGATGATCTTAGTAATCTCACTGATGATCATGAGTACCTATGTCACATATAAGTACTGATGAGCTCTTTTACCCTCAGTAGTTTTTATAACTACTGAAGGCTAAATGTCTCACAAGTGCTGAAGTACTTCATCTGTTCTAAACTACTGATGTAGTTACAACTACTGATGCAGTTATAACTACTGCAATCAGTAAAACAGATAAGTACTGATGTCCTATGAAACAACTGAAATCAGCCAAAAAGACTGATGAATGTGTTGAGGACAGTATGAAACAGCTGAAAAGCTAAGAATTGACGAAAACAGCTGAAGAGAACTTTCTCTTCTGTCGTTTGTACAACTGCTGTTTCATTCTAAACAACAGAAGCAAAACCATGTCTTTAGTAGTTTTATAACTACTGATGACTAATACCAAGTCTTTAGTTGTTTACAACAGCTGATGACAAAACCACTGTCTTCAGTAGTTTCATAACTACTGATGACAAACACCAAGTCCTCAATTGTTTCAATCATCTGAAGTCAAAACCACGGTCTTCAGTAGTTTTCTAAACTACTGATGCCTAACACCACGACTTCAGCTGTTTTAACGTCTGAAAGGATAATACCATGTCAACGGTCGTTTAAAACTACTGATGACTAACACCACATCCTTCAGTCATTTTCTTACCCGTACCCTATATAATCCCTAACCTTAGCTCTCATGCTTCATCTTCTTCAACCTAACGTTCCTCTCCAAACTTCCCTCTTCTCAATGGCGTCTATGCAATTAAACCGCGACACAACTGTGTTGCCTACCTCACTAAATCGCCCATCTGGACTAAGTTCGATACTGCTATCGATCTTATGGTTCAGTCCCAACAACACGGCATTTCTTCTGAATCCCATATTACATGCCGAATCCTTGCACCAATTTTGGATGAACGTTACTGTTACCACTGGGGAGAACAACACACCATCCCTCCAGTCGGTCGTCAACAACAAGAAGTAGTCATCACTCCTGCAATAATCCGCCAAATTCTTCACTGAATGATGCTACTTCTCCTGCTGGATATCTGAAGGGCACCATAGATCTATCCTTTGCTCAACATGGATATCAAGGCGATCTCAGTGCCTCCACTATCATGAAGAAAAACTTTAATGACGCTGAGCGCCTGATCTTTCACATGGTGAATGTATGTTTGGCCCCTAAGACGTCGTCTTGGGATCAAATGTTGACAAAATGGCAGCAGGTAATGTATTCTATTCTTGAGCAACCACCACACTTTATTTTTCTGATAATATTTTTCAAGCTCAAGGATATGGCTCAAAAACTAACTGCCAACCGTTGGATACTATATCCACGTTCATAATGCCATCATTACAAACCATCTTATGCTGAGGGACTTGTTGGCTTGGGAGTCCCTGCTACGGCTGTTCTGCCGGAAGTATACTCCCGGCACAACTCTGACCGGACACTCAATCAAAATGGCTGCCAACTGCGAAAACCCACGCAGCTGGAACCCACAGCCACCACCTCCAAATCCAAGTCCCCACCAAACCCACCAAAAAGAAACCCAAAACGGCTACTCAGGAAATTGAGTCCCCTGAGGATGCCCCTGCAACACAAACGCAGGATATATCCACTAGTACAAACCCCCTAGTGGATACAATGACTCCTCCACCCATAGCCGCTTAGGCTTCCTCTCAACAGGAGCCTGCAGCAACCACCCAGGGGCACCTACATATCTGGATCTTCCTCACTTGAGGAGATTGCCATTGAAGAGCGCCAACCTCCCAGGTGCACACTGCTTCTATCCCTTCACCCCAAAAAACCGCCCCTCACAGCCCAACTTTAATAGTTGCACAAGTGCTGACTCAGTTGCACTCCTCACCCCCTCCCCAGAAACCACTTACTATTGGGAATACCTCTACAATTGAGGGGAGGAACACAGTGCCTTGAGAACCCCAGCACAGGGGTTTCCCACTTCTATCTCCTGGTGTAGAAGGAGCTTAGAATATCTAGTGAGGCTGCCACCTCCTCTGACTCAGCACATGACCAGAGTGAGGCTGGTAACATTGCTAAGACCTCACTAGAGGCAACAGCTGATGATGGACATTGTCCTGAGGCTGGAAGTCCCCAGTACCAAGCACAAGGGCACATGCCCCAACTGGTCTACACCCAGTGCATGTAAATCCTGCTCTAAGCAGGAGGTCAGATGATTCAGCTTCGGCTGATGATGACCTGGGCTTTTTCTATGATGTTCTTGCCCAGAACACAATCCTTGAAGAGAAAGTCAGTAGGCTGCAAACCTACTTGACCAACTCTCACAAGGAGAAAGACCATCTACCTCTACCCACCCACAGATGGCACCTTCACTTGAAGGTTTCCCAAACACTGAGCCACTCCAACTCAACCACCTGCCTCTGCTTCAGGCCCTACTTCTCAGGAACAGAACCCTCCTGAGCAATAGGTGTTGTACTCCAAAATTCCCTCCCTCTCATCACACCCTAATCACTGATATTGTGACCAAAGCCATTGATGAGAGGCTTTCCTCAACTTTACAGCCCTTGATTGAGGCTGCTGTCCAAAAGACTCTTTCTGCGGCACAAACCCCTTCCTCCAATGCATCCAAAAGGGGGAGAGTACTGCAGTGAAGAAAAGAAGAGGAAAAGATCCGAGGAAAGAAGGAAGCGAAGCAAGCCCAAAAGGAGGAGAAAGAACAGCAACCAATGCT
The DNA here is from genome assembly GCA_025506515.1 of Flaveria trinervia. NCBI lineage: Eukaryota > Viridiplantae > Streptophyta > Magnoliopsida > Asterales > Asteraceae > Flaveria > Flaveria trinervia. The sequence goes on from JACCIX010000918.1 coordinate 4,383, forward strand.
CACCTACAAGCGAAAGAAAGGTGTTGATGAGCACATTGCTGAAGATAAAGACTTGAGCTACTGATAAAAGAGGCTGATGCCGAACACAGCAGATCAATGGACAACATCATTGATCAGCTGTTTAGGCAAGCCATGACACCAATAAACTTGACTCTGAGATTCGACGACTAGAGATTGAAGAAATCCAGAATAGATGGGCAAGTTATGAAGTGTTAAAAGAGAAAGGCTTGAAATCATGATTAGATTTATTGCAAAATATCTTGGAAGATAAATGATCGAAATCAAAGCTTGGTCCAGGGACAGTATCTTGGCAATCACACACCAGATCTGTTCATCTGAAGCATATACTAAGGGGCTTGTTATTGAAGCTTTGAATGAAGCGGGTGCTGGGAGCAGACTGAGCTAGCCAAGCAATCAAAAGCCACACTCACCTCAAGATGCTAGAACAGCCTGTCAACATTCCCGCACCAAAACCACCCAAAACACAACCCACCAAACCAACTCCCTTACCCTCAAAACCCATAGCCGATGATATACCCTTGAAGAGAGAAGGATATTGAGGCTAGAAGATGATGAAGAAGATGATGAAGATAGGCTGCCGCTCTCAGCTGTGATTCAGTTGCCTAAGGCCACAAGTCACTTCTCAGCAATTACTTCTGAAGTCCAGAGACAAATGGTTAAAGTGAAGCTAGAAGAAGAAGAGCTTCATAAACAGCATGATGAGGAATTGCTGAAGAGAGTTGACAAAGCTTATGCAGCCACATCTTCTATCATCATATGAAGGAGCAAGCCCTCAGACTTTACACTCTCAGGCATACTTTCAATATCAAAAGGAAAGAGTGAGGATTTGGCCTGATCCCAGGTCTCTCACAGAATTCATAAGAACAATATACCTCAGAGATACATTGGCCAGGTGAAAAAGATCGTAGATGAAGTGATCTCTCTGGTCTTTGTAGTTTCACCCTGGGAAATCCTAGAAGACTTCAAGAAGGCCTACAAAGCTAATCTAACCCCTCAGAAGATGCTGGAAACAAAATAGTGAAAAAGGGGTTAGTTTACAAGAGGCTTGAGGAAGTCAGGAAAAATGAGCTCCAGTTGTTCCTAGAGGGTAATCACCCGGATGAGTTTGCTTACAAATAATAACAACTGTGGAGCTAAAGAATGGGAAACAGGCCAAATACCTGTCTGAGTATTATGGCCTGAATCATTGTTTGAAGGAGGTGCTGAAGAGCTAACCATGGAGGAACAAATCACCTTCCTTGAGGCCTACACAAGAGAGTCGTACAGACTCATTATGGGAAGTGAATCTCATGAATGGGATAACACTCTGTGTCCTGTTCCCCAAAACAAATTTCCCATTCATACTCTGCCAAACAAATATTTGAGATTTCTTCCCAGCCAGAGCTTACATGGGTCATCTTCTCTACTGATCAAGAAGGAAAAAGACCAACATTTTGCCATCAATAAGTGGGAGAATAAATAAGTTAGAGGTTTTGGCTGCATTGGTTCAGGGGGAGTTTGTTGGACCAAAAGAACCAATGAGCCAGGATCAGAAAACCTCTATGTCCCACATGGTATCACAACAACTGCTGAAAGCCTCATCAGTAGTTTGACAAGTGCTGAAGACTTCAACAGCTGAAGATCAAGTGCTGAAGACCTCAACAGCTGAAGAACTAAAGTGCTGAAGTACAACAGCTGAAGAACACAAGTGCTGAAGCTGAAAGACCAAAGTACTGAAGTACAACAGCTGAAGAGTTTACAAGTGCTGAAGGTCAACAACTGATGTACAAAGTCTGAAGACAAAGACTGAAGACATCAGCTGATGATATCTACTGAAGTCATCAGCTGATGAAACACCTGAGGTCAAAGTCTGAAGATCAAGTACTGAAGCCTCAGTAGTTTGTCACAACTGCTGAAGAGTACTTCTTAAGTAGTTGTGATATCAGTATTTTTATATTTTTATGTTTCAGTAGTTTTGTAAAACGACTGAAGAGCTTGTTCTTCAGTCGTTGTAGTTTCAGTAGTTTTATATTTTGTACTTAACACGCTGATATGTTCTCAGTAGTTGTGAACATTTCAGTAGTTTGTTAAGAATTAGTTATTTTTGTATTAGATCTGACAGTTGTCACTTTCCGTGATAACAGCAGTGATTGTTGCACTCTATATAAGAGTGACAACTTATTGTAACAGATGAATGAAAGGAATGAATGAATGATTTGATTAGAAATATTCTACATCTATAAACATTCCTTGAAATCAGAAATATATTTCTCTCCCTATAACCGTATGCGCTCTTAATGCATACAAGTATCCATTGCTTGCTACAATTTTGTCTATTCCTGTTTGTATTCCGCTGCTTTGAATCCTAATACATCAACTTGTGATCGCTGATCCTGTCAATCCCCGAACTCTAAAACCATCCGAAGATCATCCTCTGTGATCTCTATAGCCACTCCAAATATCGAGCTCCTGATGTGATGGGTCTGGGATCTGTCTACCACTGCGCTTTTCAAGAAAACCTGTTGGACAGAGCGGTATGGTGTGCACGGAGTCGAGATGGAACAAAAGATGCTAGATCTCCGTAGAAAGGTGATAATGCCAAAGAAGTCTGTAGCATTCCTTGAGGTCAGATCTAGATAAGCATAGATGTTGTGCTTGGTGCTCATAGTCCAAGGACTAGCCATCTATTACACAATGCACACAAACGTTAGTGTCCTTCAATGAGTAATAATTTGATTCATTTCAACTTGAAATTTTTTGTTCTATTGTGCGAATGAAACTATGCAACTGAGATCTAGTCATGCGAATGAGCTATGCGACTGAGATCTAGTCGTGCGAGTGACCTCATACGTACGACTGAACAAGCGACTAGGCTCATATGTATGCTATCTCATGTGTTTACACCAGTCGTGCGACTGAACGCATATGCATGGTTTAGGCGTGAGGTTTAGCTATTCGCCTCGCTCGGTCATGCGACTGAAGTTCTTCAGGTTGTCCATTCGCATGACAGACTGACCGTTCAATTCAAAGTCAAATTTGAGCAAATGTTAATGTTAGACGTCATGGTTTGGCTCCTAAGGCTCGCTTTTGACCGACAGGACACCTAATAACCTTTAATTTCACAATGGACTTAGTTTAATTAGTTTCTTACTTAAAGCATTATTCTTTTTAGGGTTCAATTGAGTCGATTTTGGGCATAAATCGATGGACATATTCATGGATTGCACCACACATTACCTGTATAGTAACCACAAATTGTCAGTATGCAATAATTAATGGTATAAGATGATCAAATGAAAATCGGGCTAAGTAACGGTGCTTCGTTCGATTTAGGGGCGATTTGGGCATGATGAATGACTGCGACCGACTCCCCCTCTATTGATACTAGGGCTTGCTTCAGTCGTGCGACTGATCCCAGTAGCATAGTTGATTGGTGCAACTGAAGATCAGTGGTGCGACTACAAGTCAGTTGTGCGACTGCGTCATTCGGTCACCTTCATCCATGCGATTGGCTTAGTTTGGTCATCCAATCATGTGATTTTATCCATGCTAATGGTCGAGTCGCATGTATGTCCAATACGTGTGGATAAATCGTGCAATTGGGCTCATTCGTATCCTCCAATCGTACGACTGGTCCATTCTCATGGTCCAGTCGTGCGAATAGATCATAGTCATGATTTTGACTTTATGACCATTCCACACTTTTATCTTTTGATTAAACATTTTGATCATTCGATCATCTCATAAATGATCATTTTCATTTTGAACACTTTTAATCACCTTAGTCATGATCCTTTTAAAACAATTTGTCACCTTAGACGTGACTCATTTTACATTTGAAAACACATGTGGTCACCTCAGACGTGACCCTTTTAGGTGATTAAATTCCCTATTGAATTCCATGGCGTAGTATGATATCTAACAAACTAAATTGATGAAATTTAAACAAATAAAAGACTTAAAACTAAAATACAAAACTAAAACTTGTTTTTGAGGTTTTGTGAGGTGTAAATCCTAAGATAGAAATATAATGGATTCGGTTCCTGAAAAGGCAGCTTCGATTCATTTTGACCATAAATGGACCAATTCAATTAGAATCATACAAGTAAGTCAAATCATTCTGGACATGTTATCAAAACCTTTTGATGCTCGATTCTTGTTTTTCATCTAGAGTAGTTAGCAAGTTTAGGAATCATGCTAGTACTATTAGATCCCCACATCGATTTGGACTTTCAAGAAATTGTAGCCACGATGATTGCCAGTATATTGGTCCTCTTAAATCCATACACAGACTTTTGACACACATTGGTGATAGTTTAAGGTTTCATTTATTTCAACAGCATTGTGGATCCCACACTTATATGATAATCAACATTCCTCACGAGATTTTTGAGCAGTCTCAGGTAGTTTTCAAGAAGAAACTATTCTTAGAACTTTCAAAGAGAAGCCAAGCCTCAGGTGACTGCCACCGCGCAGCAGAGAGGCAGCAAAAAACAATGAATTCTAGAATATATAGATTATGCTTATCCTCAGGTCAGTGCCACCGCACAACAGAGAGGCACATAACCTTTCTTTTTGTTTGAGCAAGTTTAATCTTTTTGGACAGATCTCACCAACAACATAGGTTATTAGTTTGCTTGCTTTTGCATTTTTTTCATGTGCTTTTGCTCATATTTGGTCTTATGCTCACATTTTTGGCGTTTATTCTGCTCGTCACCCCTTATTGGAATTTTGTTGATTGTGTTAAGCAGGGATAAGATGATAACCCACAGCTTGTTGAATAACCTAGTTTGTTCTTGAGATCACCAACAAGGTCTAATCATCTATTGTGTTGAATTTACCAACATATCATTTGTGGTCTAGCAACCTCTAGGTCTACTTTCTTTGCATTACCTTAGTAGTAGCTAGTTTTACTATCATTTTTCCTTTTATATTGCTCAGATTAGGCATACTTATACTTTGAACTTCACATCTTATTCAATTTAAATTTTTAACGTCCCAAGTGCTTTGTTCCTGTGTACTATCATTTTTCAAAGTTATTGAATCGGTATCACATATACGATCTAGTTTCTATCAACTAGCCTCTCCTCCTCCCTCATTTTTTTTTTTTTTTTTCTTAGTAATGTTACTAACTAAACATATTCTCCCCCTAAAATTCTAAAACCGTAACCGATTTCTTTTTAGGATTTTAATAGGCGACGAATAACACCACGTTAATTAATCTATTTAAAATTAAACAAATAATAAAGAAAATAAAAACTAAAAGAAATATGGACTATACGCATCGGACTAGACATGGTCATCTTCAGGAATTACATCACTTTTCTTTTTAACGTTGTTGACCTCTAATATATATAGAAAACGTGGTTTATCAAAAGCCTTTGTATAGAGGTCAGTGCGTTGAAAATCAGTATTTATTTTAATCACATCGATTAGGTTCTTTTCAAAACAATCACGTATAAAGTGATAGTCTCTGCGAATGTGTTTGGTCTTAGGATGTTGAACCAGATTTTTAGTTAGTGTAATTGGAGCAGGGTTATCACAAAAATAGGAGTAGAAGAGAAATTCATACCGTAGTTCCGCATTTGCTATTGAATCCATATGATTTGTGAACAGCAGCTTGCAGCAGCAACGTATTTGGCTTCACAGGTTCACAAAGCAACTGAGGTCTACTTCTTACACTGCCAGGTCGCTAATCTCCTTCTTAAGAATTGACATCCCACTGATGTGACTTGTAGTTCATCTTCCATCCACTGTAATCCGAGTCACTATACGCTATTAGCTCAAAGTCATCGTCATGAGGATACCACAACCCAAGTGTTGGAGTACCCTTCAGATAACGGAATATCCTTTTAACCCCTATCAGATGGTTAACTTTTGGCTTTGCCTGATATCTTGAACATAAACATGTCGCATACATGATATCAGGTCTTGAGGCAGTGAGGCACATAAGTGATCCAATCATTCCTCATTCTCGTCGGGTGCTACATCATGGTTTGTAGCAAGTGGAGTCCGAGCTGTGGAAGCATTCTGCATGTCAAACAAACTGAGAATATCTCTTACATACTTGGTCTGATGTAGAAAAATCCTTTTTGGTGTCTCATCCACCTGTTACCCGAGAAAGAATTTCATCTCTCCTATGGCACTCATTTCAAACTTAGTCTTTATTACCGCTTCAAACTCTTTACATAGATCTTCGTTCTTGGACCAGAAGATTATGTCATTGACATAGACTTGGACAAGCAGTAATCCCCATCCTTTTCTTTGATGAACATCGTGCAGTCAATGAACCTCTACGAAAGTTGTGTTTCACAAGGTGAGTTGAGAGTTTCTCATACCAGGCCCTGGGATTGATGAAGCCCATATAAAGCCTTATCGAGTTTGTAAACTCCGTCCTCATGATATGCATCCTCAAATCCCTCAGGTTGACTGACGTACACTTGTCGAGCTTTGTACTGACTGGACAAAACAGATCCATAAGAAGAAGTTCAAGAGAAAGTTCAATGGAATGAACTTTCTTTTCCTTATGATACTTCTTCGTCAATTTACCCTTCTTGCACGCAACACAGAAATCTAGAATTAAGAAGTTTTTGACGTTAACTCCTCTCACAAGATCATTCTAGATCATGTGATTCATCTTTCGTGAGTTAATGTGTCCCATTCTCCTATGCCAGGAGATGGAATCCTTCTGAGTAGCTTTTGACAAGAAGCACTGAACTTTATGATCTGTTGTGGAGGCCTTTGATAGATCCAAGACATAAAGGTCCTTATATCTTTAGGCAGACATTAGGACTTGGTCCTTCGGGATCACATAGTCCTTTTTGAGGACATAGCACTTCTTGTTGTCAAATACTACCTTAAAACCTTTATCACAAATTTGAGATACAGAAAGCACATTATTTTGAAGTTGTTGAGCATAATTTACCTTGTCAAACTTCACTTTCTGATTTCCCACTTCCCCTTGAGCTGTGATATACCCTCCTTTGTTTCTAGCAAATGAAACATGGTCTCCTTTTATTTGTTTAACATTTGATAAGAGAGCCCTGTTCCCTGTCATGTGCCTAGATGCTTCGCTATCTATAATCCATGTGTTGGTCTCAGCACTACAGAGAACACCCTGCATATTTAATTGAAAACATTAGTTCAGGTTAGGGACCCAAGCCTTCACTGGCTTGGGTTTCCCAGAGGCATCACACATCGTAAACTAAACCCATTGACCGTTTGAGGGTGAGGGAAGCTCAAATGTCTTCTTGTTCTCATTATTAGACAATGAGGTTGATTTTTCCATCCATAAGACAGCTTTGTGTAAGGCCTGTGTGTGATAAATAGACGACTGGCTAATGGGTTGAACTTTAGGTTCACTAGCCCTTCTAGGTGGAATCACTGAGTTCCTCTTAAAAGAGCTCGGTTTTGGTTTTGGAAGTTCAGCTTTCCTCCTCGGTGTCTGATAATAAGGACACTGAGACACAATGTGTCCATACTCTCCACATCTGTAGCATGATCTGCCTTTGACTTTATGATTTAACTATTTTTGTGGAGATGTATGTCACACACGGGTGACCTTAATCTGTTTGGGTTTTGACTCTTCATTTTTAGATGTTTTGTCTGGTTTAGCAAAGTTAATTGCTTTAACATTTTTAACATCTCTTCCATCTTGCTTACCTGGACTTTGACATGAAACCCGTGATTGGTTAACATTACTGCTTTCTTAGATTCAGATTTGATTGTGGTTGACCCAGACTTAACCTTAACCTGTTCAAATTGTTTGTCCAGATTAACACAAGGCATTTTACCTTTTGTCTTTGAAGTGGGCTCCTTTTGTTTAGTAACAGATTCATTTGACTTACATGTCGAATCTGGATCACTTACAAGACGAGTAGACACCATATGATCCTTGATTCAATTATTATTTATTGATTTACTTTTAGCATTCATCAAAGTCTCATGTTGTGGTGGAATAACTTTATAAGCCAATCCCTCCCTATTATTACGCTCTCTCACTAAGTGTTGGACTATGTGTGGAGAACTTGTCCAACTATGCTGTTTTTGCTTTAAGGAATAAACTTCTCCTTCTAAAACTGCCTTTTGTTTCTTAGTATCCTCTAGGGAGTTAAGATAGAACTTAATAACATTAAATTGGTTAAAACCTACAACTTCAGTTTCCTTAAGTTATTTGTTTAACAGTTCTATCTTTTTCTTTTTAACTGTGCTCATTTTGATTAAGAATTATGTTAGCTTCAGTGCACAGTTCCAAGTCTTTTACTAAGTTATCATTATGATCTAATAACCTAACAAATTTTAAATCAATGCTTTCCCTAAATTTATTACAATCAGAACAAGCATGATTATTGAAAAGTTGGTCAGTAGTACTTGCCTGAGAGGGTTCTGATGAATCAGTCATCAATGTAGAATCTAGTGTTTCTGGTGCTGGTGATTCTGACATTGTTGCAGTTTTCCCTTCTTCAGGCAGGTAATTGACCACTGGTGCAGTCTCTTCTGTGTTTGACATCACAAGTTCGACTGCAATATCTCCTTCACTAGCAAAATCATCATTAATATCCTCCACATTAGCGATATTGGATTCTCCTGGTGAGACAAACCAAAAGCTCCAGTCCTGTCCTTCCTCATCATGTGCAGTCAAGGCTTTGGGATCCTTGCTTGACGAAGTAGGACTGGTAGTGGGTTTATCATGATGATTGAAGGATTTCAATGGATTCCTGTTTCTAGTTTTCTTAGGCTTCACACACTTACGTTTGAAGTGTCCCTTCTCACCACAGTTGAAACAGGTCACCTTGGTCTTGTCGAAACCAAAGGTAGTGTCCTTAGTTGTAACCAAGTTTTGCCTGGTTTTCTAGACAAACTTCTTAGCTCTCCGAACAGCACTTGCTAAGGCCCACATTATATCCATTCATTCTAACTCTGTCTCGTCCACCTGCTTGTAATCCTCATCAGCCAGATGGCAGTTCCCAATTTTACTAGCAATTAGTCCATCATAAGAGTGGACTACTGCAGCTAAGAGATCCATGTGCTTTTTAGCTACCTCAACTGTCACATTACTGAAATTCTCGGTCTTTAGTTTTGCTGCATTGGTTTCAGGTAAGATGTATTGGGTACAAGACGACCTTGATGTTTTTGACCCTGACCTTTCTGACCCTGAAGTAGATGCTTGGGTAGGACCAGCCGAGCTTGATACAAAAGCTGTCTGAAGAGGTGATCCAGACGTTTTGACTTGAGGAATCGCATTGTACAGCGCTGGGTTCTGATCATAGGAAGGCTTTTGTGCTCTATACTTCATCCTCAACTCTTCCTCTCTCAGCTTCAAAATGAAATCATTGATATCTAACTTCGTTAGCATATCATTCTGTCTGAGATTGGAGACAAATGAAACCAATTTCTCTGGTAGCCCATCTGCAATGTTAGACACTTTGTCTTCATTGACGTTGTTACTCCATGTGAATGTATCTCACTCATCAAGTGGTAGAACCTAGCGATAACATCATCCAGGCTTTCTTTTCCCATGGAGGAGAAGTTGTCAAACTCCTTCTTTAAAGCCTTAGCTTTTATGGCCTTCAATGATGCGTTTTCATCATACCTTTTCTCCAATGCATCCCATCTTTTCTTTGCTTGCGTATACTCCCAGAATTGATGGAAAATATCCTTCGGAATTGACTGTGTAAGCAAAGCATAAACTTTCTTTTCAGCATTGTACTTGACTTTTTGTCCATCAATCATGCCACCCAGTGTAAGTTTGACACCATCAGCTCCTACTGGCATGCTGTACCCCGTCCTATAGATTCCCACAGATTAGGATCTACTCCATTTAGGTAGATCTCAAAACGTTTCTTCCATTGTGGGTATTCATCTAACGTGTTAAGCTTTGGGGGTTTGTTGTGATTCCCCACTTCATTCTCCAGTAGCAGTAAGTTCTGAATACGTGAGTCTCTCCCTGCTGTGAATGCTGAGTATTGGTCCTCTATTGCTATAAACTTTAACTTTAATCCAAACTGTTTTATTTGTGCGAATGAAGGTGTGCGATTGGGCTATTCAGGCGATTGAACTATGGGGATGGTTCAATCATGCGACTTAACTAATGCAGATGGCTTAGTCTGGCGAATGAACTAATGCGGTTGAACAATGCGAATAGACTGCTCAGTCGTACGAATGGGAGTACGAATGAGTCCAATCGTGCGTATGCGGGACGCGTATGAACTCAATCGTGCGATTGAGTCAATCGTGCAACTAAACCTGCTGGATTTCGAAAATTCGTAGGTTTAAGGTGTTTTGGATGTAAAAACACGAATTTCTTGCTAACCCTAATTGCGGTATGCCGGAAAAACAAAACTTTACAATCAGGAGACGTCTAAAACTCCATTTGACACAAAAAATTGCGTTTTTGAGTGTAAAAACCCAATTTTTTATGAGAACGATTGAATCACAAGTAAATCTAGAGCCATAGCTCTGATACCACTTGTAGGATGGTGTACCGGACGAATACTAACACATTAACGCGTGTACCAAATGAAATAGTGCGAATCCTATTTGATTGACGATCCAATCAGTGAGAATGCACATAGAATCAATTAAAGATTGAATCTAAAGTTTAAGAACAATTAGCAATCGATCTACTGCGATATATGAAGTTGGAAGAGGTTGCTAGAGGTCTCTGGATGGCTAGGATACGTGTAGGTATCGAATTGTTCAAAGTGTCTCATTTTTCGACGAATTAAGTGGTAATTATAGGCTAGGGTTTGTCAATCGTGCGATTGGACCAATTGCATGGGTTAGTCGTGCGATTAGTCCTGCGGTTGATCCATTCGCACGATTGAGTGTTCAGTCGTGCGACTGAGTCAATCTCATGTTTCAATCATGCGACTAATCCAGTCTCCTGGTTCATTCGTACAACTGGTTCATTAGCAAGAAGTTGTTCATGCGTACGGTCCATTAGCATGGGCTAATCGCATAAGAAATTCATAAGATTAAGTTTGAATATGTTTCACAATCATTATTTGACTTTGATCTAATCAAAGAACCACAACCTATATAGTTAGTTCAATAAGCGTTATTACATACCAAGCAATGAAATATGGAACATTCTAAGTACAACCACACATTGTATTTCATTAAGTACCCATTAAATTACATATGTGTCAGACAATAAAGACATTTTACATTAAGTTCAGAAACTAGGGACACATGTATCTACGGAAACTTCATTTTGAGGATACAAAGTGAGTCTTATTATGATATGATCAAATCACTCATCTAAGCACACTATGTACTGACAACTTATAATATCTATCTTTGCAAATCATACTCCCTCTGTTTTGTGTAAACAAAGACCTGGGTGTATGATCACCATAATGTATACCAGTTATCAAAGGTGAAAAGATCATGATCCTTATCATCCCTCTGTTTTGTGTAAACAAATACTTGGGTTAAAGGCACATCTATTTTATGTGAGTAAAGACCTCGTGACCTGATGATGATCACATCTAAGCTCTCAAAAGAATCCTATGTGATAAATTGTATATTTATCTAGAGCTTTTATATAAATGCATTAATGAGATGTCAAATGCATCTCAAGATAGAACTTAGAACTTAAAGTACATAGTTACTAAGGGTGAAAAAGTGATGATTTGACTTGCAAAGGGAGGACAAGAATCTTCATGAATTGAGTGTGAAGCCCATAACAGTTATTTCATAATCATATGAAAACATGATAAATGGCATGCCTAGTTGATACATTAGCTCTTGTATGGATTTCAGTGGACAACATACTTGCAATGAGAACTATGTTCAGGTATCAATTCAACAAAATAACTCATCAAGAAGATGCTTAGTATTATAGTATGATCCATCATATGTGTATATATGTATGTGCATCATCATACAGTTAAATAACACTCATGATATTCTTCTAAGAAATTATGATAACTGCATATTATCATCATTAATCACAAATTTAGGGGGGTAGAATTCATGAAGATAAGTTTAAGCCTCTACAAAACAATTTGAAGATAAGTTTATCAATTAGCAGTTTATCAATCATCAGCTTTGTCTATTTCATTAATAATTTGAAGGAAATGGAACCTGAGCACCAACTTAGCTCTTGGATACATGAAGTTTTCTTTTAAATTATTTAAGCTTTCTTGTACTCAATTGTCATGAATACAAAGTCAACAAGGTTTAATAGCAATAAATGGTTCGAAGCAGTAGACTTGGACCATACAACAAAATAAGTATAAATGATGTTCATTGACTTCAAAACTCATTGTTTGCTTTTTCAGTTCACTTTTTCAGGCCTAGAAAAATACGCACTCAACAAACTTTTCCCCCTTCTATAACATTCAAAAATTACCGAATCAAAACATCAAACAAACTGTTCGTATTGTCATATCAATAATGAACCGTTTGATTGTCGTATAATCTCACAACTGTGTTCTATGTAAAACATCTCATAATGTTCAATAATGAACAGTTTGATTCTCGTATAATCTCATAACTATTCGTATTATCATATCAATAATGTGATTCTAACAAAATCTTCTTCATTCTTATGAAAAGATGGATAATCGATTTGCGAGAGAGCACAATGTGTGTGCTTTCTTAAATCCTGACGACACTGTTTCATAAGGGTGTCAAGACATTATCCGATATCTAAGAAGATCCACACCGTTCTATGCCTTATCTGTAGAGCTTGCGATTCATCAGTCGCACATAACTAATTTCTAGAACTCTGCCCATATAGAAGAAGATGATCAAGTTATTGTGGTTGATTTGAAGAATCATAGACTGAGAGTGGATGAACAGATAATAAGAAGGGTTCTTGAGTTAGGAGATGTAGAAGCTACTCACCCTGATGTATTTGGTAATGAATACATAAAGAAAGTCTTTCTTCTCATGGGGTATGATGGTGACTTCAAGAAGCGAAAAATCAATAAAGCAAGACTCTTCAAGACATATAGATTTGTCTATCACACTAATCTTAAGTGCATCTCAATAGGAAATCTGGACTTGACAGATTTTCAAGGCATATCTCTTCAGCATTATTGGTGTCTTTGAGGGAAGAACCTACAATTACTCAAAGTACATCATCAACTACTTATGTGATCACATTAAAGTACAGAAGGCTGACAAGACGTTATGTTTCCAAGGTTTCTACAACTAATCATCAATGTTGATCGCCTGGGACTTCTATTGATGGTGATGTGTTTGTTCAAGCACACCTAGGTAGATCTATTCTGAATAAAATATCCAAGAAGTATGAAGGAGGAATCATGCCTATGTTTGCTCATGTGATAGATGCTAATGCAAATATTACCCAAGAGCTTTGTGAGGGAAGATCAACAGGAAGACTCTTCAACCAACTCTGTCGATGCCACACACTCACCAATTATATCACCCATTCAGCAACAACATCAATCTCCATAACCCCCTTCTCCTACAAGTCAAAATACTCAACCCATCTCACCCACTCACTCTGCTGACTCTCAACAATATCCCTCAACCAGTAAAAACTATCTCTTAAGCTAGTACTTTTCACATATCATTATCGAACACTGAATCTTCTGTCCATAAAAATGATACTGAACTAGTTTCTCCAGTTATTGTCAATCAGCACCAACAACAACCATAACATGATGAGCATGATGAATCTAAAGATTAAAGCTCCAATTCAGCAAGTGTGGCTCATACTGAAGATTATAAAGATGAAATTGCTAATCAAGAAGAAGAAGAAGATAAGTATGAGGAAGTGATTGCCTATGATGAAGATGACGTTAGTGATGAGACATCTTAGTAAGAAAAAGCTATCTGGTGGCTGAATACAATAATCTTGTGATAAAATCTAACTGTAGAAAGAAAAGAATTCAAGAGATGAAAGGGATTGTAAAAGAAAAGGATGTTCAGCTCATGCAGCAAAAAGCATCATCACAAGATTAAGAGAATATTCTCAATGCAACAATGAAGTCATTGATGCTCTGCTGAATCTTGTTAAAGAACAAAGAAATCTATTGCTAATCAAATGGCTAAAATAGAAAAGCTTGTGTTAGAGAGCAAACAAGGTAACAAGACTACTGAAGAACAACATGCTGAGGTACAAAGAAAGAATGAAGAGGGTGAGGAGCTGAAGATGAAAATAAGTGCCCTTAAATCTAAGTCTGCCACTACATCAGTACAACCAAAAGAACCTGCAACATCCTCTAAGCAACTCATTCTATATTCTAGGAAGAGAAAGTACTTAGGCTCTACAAAGAAACAGGTAATCAATGTTGATGATTCTCCTAAAAAATCAGGCATACATCTTACAGAGCACACTGCTTTAGTTAATGTTTCAATATCAAAGCCAGTTAGTGCTGATAAAGCTGAGAGTGATGCTGAATAGAAAGAGCTGACTGAAGAGCATTCTAACAAAGAACAAGAAGAATTAAAGGCCGATGATCTTTTGACAACAAAAGACGTAATGGAAGAAATGCCAGAGTAATCTATGTTTATAACCATGATCAATTATGGGTTCCCATTTGTCATGGTTGAAAGGATGAACTTGACTGAGATGAAAGATATGCTGAAAGAGTTTGAGTTTCCCAAATTCATAATTCCAAATTGTGACTATGAAGCATTCACTACTTTTCAAGCCATTCAGAAAATCAAGAAAGATTTAGGTCACTGTGATACAATAAAGCTTAGCAAATACAATATGATATGTTGGTTATAGGGTCACAACTATAAGGCTTATGAGCTTAAAGGAAGTAGTGCTGCTGAGCTGAGAAGAATGATGGAACATGTAATGTCTGTTGAACTTGATACTTGAGTTAGATTAAGATCTGAAGCTCCAAAACTTGGTCATTACACCAAATATCTAGCTGAACCAGAAACAGTTGAAAGCACAACTAACAAAAGGAAAAGGACAAACTTATCAAAGAACCAAGAGTAGTCATTTTTGGCAAAGTGTGGCCATTGGGGACAACAATGAAGGAAATCATAGAGAAGAAGTCGACATTGATAGAATTGTTTGACGACATCATAGTCCATCCTCTATGGAAGACAACGGAATCATGGCATGGATGTATGATCAGAATGGGACTGTGCTATCATCAATTGAACATCTCGAAGGGTTAAATCTATCCAAGATGTACCAACAGTACTATGCCAACCTCAATGTGATTTCAAAGATCTATAAAGCTTGATTATTTCAAACTATCCTCTTCACCCAAGAGGAAGAGACTTCTCTGTGTTAGTGGGAAAGCTAAAAACAAAATTCAGAGATGATGTTTTTAAGGAAGCCAAAAGAGAGGATGATGTGCACAAAACAAGTTTACAAAGAATGAAAAGAACAAAATCTAACTCCTCTACAATGTTGGATGATGAGTTCTTGAAGAGGATTGGATGTCAAAGCATAAGTCAGCTAATATTAAAGCATAGATGGGAATCAATATACATATCCCATAACAGAATGGGGATATGTTGAGAAGACCAACGAATTAGTGCTGCTAAGGAATGCAAAAGGAATGAAAGCTGAAAGAATCTGAATATTAGACCCCGTAGAAATCAACTGCTCTACCCTAGCTATACTTCATACCTTCATGACAAATTCTTTCCAAAGCTAACTAATGAAAGGGCTCAGAATGACTTATGCCTATATGTGCACATGATTCAAGTTGTGGATAAGCGAAATGCCAAAGCATACAAGAGAAGAAGGTATATTGCTAGGATGCTGAAAAGGAGCTAACATTGAAGATGTTCAAAACTAAGAATCTCATAAGAAGATAAACTAGAAATAGTCAATAACCAATGTGTGGTAGAAACTTTGACTATAGAAGAAGACATTCTGGGATTGAGCTTTGATACTTTTAAAAAGATAGGCAGAATGGAGATCATATATAAGTATAATGATCAAAAGGATGCAGTGTCTTACTTCAACAAAAGGATGGTGTCAAAATTAAAAGAACTTTCAGTTTTGAAGAATGATTACAAGTATCTAAGCCTAAGGGGGAGTATTGTTAGGTCTATGCTCAGTAGATCTAGTCCATTTTGTATAGGCTTAGTATTTGAATTAATATTTGTAATGAATGGTTGTAATTCATTATTGTGTATGCATTAAATGTATAGGTTAACCATATATTTGTGTGTGGATTTACGTATGTTTGCTGGAACAAAGAATATAATTAATCAATTTCTGAAATTGACTAAGTGTAAGAAACATCTACAGATGAACATTTTGTTCTTCCGTAGATATGCTTCTTACAAGTAACAAACATCCGAAGATAATCTATGGATGAACCATCAACTGGAGTGAAGTGAGAATTCCATGTGAAGATTCATGCAGAAAACCAATTTTGCTTCGGAAGAACAAGATTCCTACGGAAGAACAGTTTGCTTCGGAAGAACAAGATTCCTGCGGAAGAACAATTGCTTCGGAAGAACCAGTTTGCTTCAGAAGAACAAGATTCCTACAGAAGAACAATTTGCTTGGGAAGAACAAGATTCATGTAGAAGAACAATTGCTTCAGAAGAACCAGTTTGCTTTGGAAGATGTAAGGCCCCATTCTAGGAAACCTCATAGTTGGTTAATCATAGCATATAATCATTTTTATAACGAAAACATTGTAGCGGAATTAAACAGACATTCATTTAAAACTTGGAAACCATATTGTACCCATACATTGGTCCATCAATTGTAAATAAAACATGGTAGTTGTTCTTAAATTACAATAAAATATTTTATAATCAAGAATGCCATCTACTGTCATCTAAGTAGCTTCCCACCTTGCGCCATCCTCAGCAGCATCGTTACCTGCCAACTATTATGCATAAAAGTAGGTTTGCTAAGTGAGTTCTAGTTTTAGGTAAATAAGAAAATATAACTTTATCCTTCGTATAATGACCACACATACAACATAATACATAACATTTCTTGCATCATAATAAGTATGTTCATTATCTTTCATTCTTTCATTATCTTTCCTTTTCATCATAAATGAGATTGCACAAAGCAAGAGCTCCATGTTGATCGACAAGAAATGCCGATCCCTGTCGGTACACATCATCATGGTAGCTAACCCCTGACAGTTGATCCACACTGCAAAGCACATAGCCCGCTCATGAATATGGATAAATCCTCATACATCACACTCACGTAAGTGAAGTCTATCATAGTGCTTGCAAGATTTTCATCATCAAACGGCCCTTGGGGTAAGATTCATTACCTTTCACTTTTCATTAATATCGTCATTCACTTTATTATATAATACTTAGCTTAATAAGTACAAAACATGGCAAGTACTAGTCATGATAAAACATAACCAACAATCCGTGGGGCAGTGGGGTTCGAGGGCGGCAGCCCCTAACAGCGGGGTCGTAGGGGAAGCAACCCCTAGTGGGGTCCAAGAAGCAGCGCGAAAAATTTTTAATTTTTAACATTTATATAACACATTTCCTTATAGAAAAATCGATTTCCAGTTAAAACCCCATAAAATATTGGTCATTTAAAAACGTATTTTAGTATGTATAATAACCCCAAACATTGAAAAACTTACAAATACGGGGATCTAGAACGCACCTAAATACCGTGAGTAATTTCTAAACTAAGCTTTCTAGGCTAGGATCACCCTACACAGCCAGCAATGAGTTAACACTTAAAAATGTTAAGTTCTACCTAAATTTGCTGCTAATTTCGCTCAAAGATCAACAATTTCGCAGCTAGATTCGCCAACAATTTCACTACCACCTTCACTGGCAGTTTGGCTGGCATCTTCACTGCCAGTTTCGCTACCAGTTTAGCCCAACATTCGTGGTTAATCATGTCTACGAAACTACCTGTGAACTATAGCTTCGCCAGAAGTCCTCATAGTTTCGCTGCTTGAATATGCAAATTTGCTCCATGTAGATACAGTTTTGTAGATCGCATAAAATATGAACCAGCCCATTTTTAACACAAAGTCACAACTTTTTACATCCAACTCTTAGTTTATCATCCATGAGGCTATATCTAACCTTTTTACATGTTTTCATACGTAAAAATGTGACCATTATGCGATTCTTTACACTTTTCAAAACCCAAAACCCTAGAATCCCAGTTTGATCTACAGAAGGGTTTAGATGTCAATTCTTACCTAGATTTGTTGTTTCTTTCTTAGGTCTTGATGTTCCAATACCCAGATCTTCAATCTCTTAACCTTTGAAGCCTCAAATCCTGAGTTTTCTTCAGTTTCTCTCTCTACTTTCTCTCTCTACGACTTAGGAGCTACGGTTCAAAGTGATGATGGTGGTGGCGGGCTAGGTGGGTATGATGGCTGGTTACGGGCCCTTAATGAATTAGTCTCTTGCCCATAAGCCTCATTAGCCCATAAACTCTTTCCTTCCTTTATTAAATACCCACCAATTAAGCCCATTATCCTCGGCGACTAGTTTTACTTTTCGGGGTGTTACAGAAGAACAATCAACTACGGAAGGCAAAACTGCTGTGGAGTCCAAACACTTGTATTCAAACATTACAAGTGTTACAAGTCAATAAGTCAGTTATGCGAATTCTAAGAAATCCGGAGATTCCTTAACAGGAACAATAAAAATCCCAAGAGATCCGGTGTTTCCTTAACAAAAACATCATTGTGTATATATATGGATCCTAGGTTTCGAATCAATGGGCGGAAACAACAATACGACAGTTTCACACCAGAAAAACATCACCTCAAATCCCACAAGAAAACCATAGCAACCGTCATATCATTCAATATCATTCATTAGTTATTTGTAATCATTAACGTGTTTTAATGAAATACATTTGATTTAAACACATCATTAGTTGTGTTTCATCATCGTGTTCTTGAATATTTATTGATATAAAAAAATTCAATATGAACAATTAAACAAGCCAACTTTGATTCTGCAAACGTTGACTTGACATCAACTAATGATGGTAATTCTTGATTCCGATCCTTGGATTCACACATATCTTCTACTTATTTTATTTACAATAGATATCCCTAGGTGTGCGTAAACAAACACATCACCATCTATAGCAATACCAAGTAGATAAGCATTGATGATTTATTGCAAGAACTTGGGAAACATATACATCTTGTAAATGTGACATAAGAATCAATATGCCTTACATAATCTACCTTTCTTGATCTCACCCTTGTGAAAATCACCATCATACCCCATCAAGTAGAACATTGTCTCTATGTATTCATTCTCGAATACATCATGGTTACCAACTTATTGTTCTCCAAACTCTAGTACCCATGTTATGGTCTGCTCTTCTATCTTTAGTCTTTCAGTCTTAATCTCAACCACAATCACTTGTGATTCTCCATCTTCCTCGATTTGTGCTGAGTTCTAGAAATAAATTATATGATCTTGATGAATCACAAGCTCTATTGATAAAGCATAGAATAGCCTGGATCGTCATAAGTATCTTATTATGTCTTTGCATCCTTCCGACACAGGGTCAGCTGGATTTAAGAATGCACACACATTGTGCTCCCTTGCATATCGATTAGCCATCAATCTACGAATAGTCATACTTCACTCCCCATTATGTTTTACACTGTAGCTTCTCCTGATGCTTTGTTTTACACTGTAGCTTCTTCTGATGCTTAGTTTTGCACTATAGCTTCTGCTAATGCTTACTTTTGCACTGTAGCTTCTACTGATGTTTAACAAGCCACGATTGCAACTTATTTTTTTGTATGGTTCTAATCAACTAATAGAACCATTTATTGCTATTGGACCTTGTTGACTTTTTATTCATGACAATTGTGCAGAAAAGGTTTATATTTAAAAAAAAATTCATGTATCCAAAATCCAAGTTAGTGCTCAGGTTCCAATTTCTTTATATTGACAATACATTTGACAATTTTGTTGTTAAATTGTTTTCATGATTCTACTCCCCCTAAATTTTTTATTAATGATGACTAAAAGCATTTACCATATATTCATAAGAAGAATTGCATGAAACACACATGTCTACCCAAAAACAGAAAGAAATCAAGTTAAAAATAATAAATTTGAAAAGAGTACTATGTACAAACATATATACACATAGAATGGGATCATACTATAACACTAAGAATCTTCTTGATTGATTTGTTTAAAAATTGATACCTGAATTTAGTTATGATTGCAAGTATGTATGTCCACATAAATCAATACAAGTATTGTGTCAACTAGGCATGTTCTTTATCATGTTCTCATGTTTATTAAGAGGTAGCTATTATGGGCTTCGCATTCAATTCACTTAGAGTTTGTCCTTCCTTTGTGAGTCAAATCATCACGTTTTCATACTAAAAACTATGTGCTTTAAGTTATAAGTTCTATCTTAAGTTCCATTTGACATCTCATTAGTGCATTAATGTAGAAGCTCTAAATTTAATATACAGTTGATCATAGAGGATTCTTTTGATTGCTTAGATATGATCATCAACAAGTCACCAGGTCTTTACTTCTGTAAACAAAGGTGCCAATAACCCAGGTCTTTGTTTACACAAAACAAAGGGTTGATGAGGATCATGATCTTTCATACAGCCAGGTCTTTGTTTACACAAAACAGAGGGAATATGATTTGCAAAGATATACATTGTAAAGTGTTGGTACATAGTGTGCTTTGATGAGTGCTTTGGTCAGATCAGAATAAGACATACTTGTTGTTTCGTCAAAATGAAGTCTCCCACAAACAGTTACTTTATATTATGTTTGGCATGCACTTAGTGTAGTTTCCACTAAAGATGAACCTACTCACATATCAAGAAACTTGATTATATTTTAATAATTTTTAGGAATTCAGGAAGAAGCAAAGGCATAGTGTACTATCATTTACCATACATATGTCATGCAGATTTAAAAGACACAAATAGAAAGTCATTATACCTTTTTATATAAATCTTGAGAAGATGTTTCAATAGTTTCTTCCAAAGGTAATTGTAAATCTTCCAAAGGATAAATTATTATTATTATTATTATTATTATTTTATTATTATTATTATTATTATTATTATTATTATAAGAATTTACAAGGACAGACACATGCTTTTCTTGTTTATAGTGATTAATCTAAGTTAATCATATTGAGAGACTCAATTAGAAAATTAAATCTAACTAAATCAAAGGCTTTAAGGAATAAATCAGCAAGTTGATTTGTTGTATCTGCTTTTACTAATTTGATAAAACCTTTTTCTAGGAAATCTCTCAAAAAATGGTATCTTATTTCAATATGTTTTCTTTTACTATGTTGCACTAGATTAGCAGTAATAAACATAGCAGTTGAGTTGTCAATGTAAGTTGGAGTATGAAGGAAGTTGTAACCATAATCAAGTAATTGGTTTTGCAACCAAAGCACTTGAGAGGAACCGGCTGAAGCAGCTATGTACTCAGCCTCAGCTGTGGATACAAATACATTTGTTTGCTTCTTGCATTGCAATCAATCTAGTCCTGGTCCTGTGAATTGACATCCACTAGTTGTGGATTTTTTGTTATTGTTGCAACCTCAAAAGTCACTATCTGAATATGAGTAAAAAGTGGAATCACCATCCTTTGGATACCAACGTCCAAGAGCAGGTGTTCCTTTATATATCTGAAAATCCTTTTCACAGCATTCAGATGAGACTCTTTTGGATCTCATTGGTACCTAGCACAAACACACATAGAAAATATAATGCCAGGTCTACTTGTAGTTAAATACATAAGTGATCCTATCATTGATCTATATAATCTTTGATCAACAGATTTTCCTATAGGATCACGTACAATTTTATCAATTGTTGAGGCTGGTGTTTTGCATGAAGATGTATTAGCATGGTTGTACTTCTTCAATATTTGATGTATGTACTTCTCTTGATTGATGAAATATCTATCTTCTGATGAACTTAGATGAAGGAAGAAAGTTAATTCTCCCATTAAACTCATCTGAAACTCAGATTTCATCAACTCTTCAAAGCTTACACATTATCTCTTAATAGTTGAGCCAAATATGATGTCATCAACATAAATTTGAACAAATAAGAGATGTTGATGTTCTTGTTTAAGAAAGAGAGTCTGATCAATGGTTCCTATTTTGTATACATGCTTGAGCAAGAAAGAAGATAATGTTTCATACTATTTTCTTGGTGCTTGATGAAGACTATACAAAGCTTTGTCAAGCTTATGTGTGGGTAACAAGGATCTTCAAATCAAGGAGGTTGTGATACATAGAATTCTTCATCAATTTTCCCATATAAGAAAGCACATTTGGCACATTTGACATCCATTTGATACACAGTGAACTTCTTATACAATACATATGCTAGGAATACTTTTATGGCTTCAATTCTTGCAACTGGTGCGAAAACTTCATCATTGTCTATTCCTTCTTCTTGTGTCTAAGCTTGTGCAATTAACCTTGCTTTGTTTCTCACAATAATACCTTTTTCATCTACTTTGTTTTTGAAGAGCCATCTTGTACCAATTGGATGTTGGCCTTGAGTAAATCAACTAGATTACAAACTTTCTGCTTTTTGAATTGTTGAAGCTCTTCTTACATAGCTTCAATCCAGCTATTGTCCTTTACAATAGCTGTGATGTTTGGAGGAACTACTTGTTAAAGAAAACAAGTGAAAAGACAGATGTTTGTGGCTCCACCTTGACCTCTTGTTGTTCTTTTATTAAGATCACCAATAATGTTGTGTATTCAATGTGTCTTATGAATTCTTTTTGTTGGAGTAGATTCAACTGGAATAGATAATTCCAAGTTAGTCATATTCATTGATGTAGATGGATCCATTCTAGCTGATGAGTTTAAGAAGTAATCAAAGTCTTCCTTTTCTTAATGATCTTCCTGAGTCTGATCATCAGAAGCATCATTAATATCTGCCACAGAAGTTCTCCAAAAGCAATTTATTCTTCTGTAGGAGTTAAAGGAACTTCTACCGATGATGTACGAGGATTTGCTAAATCATCCCTAATGTTTGTTGTGTCTTCTTGAAAACATGGAACACCTGTTGAGACATTATACATATCCCCGGTTATAGGACACTACGCATGAAGTGTTTTCATCTAAAGATGTAGGTCCATCAGGTTGGACTTGTGTAGCATCATTGTCATTATTTGTTGTTTCTTGGTCCATTATACTTGAGGAGTGTATTCTTGGAGGATTAGCAGATAGTGATACTTCATTCATATTTAGGGGAAAATATTGATAGCATGTATGAGTAGATCCTTCATTATTCAAATAATCTGAATAAAATGAATCTCTTACAGCATCTATATCAAACAACCTTTTACATATTAAGGATTCCTCAAATGATACATTAGTAGTTTCTTCCATAATGTTATGTTGTGGAATGCAAATCCTATATGATTTAGATGTTGAAGAATATCCAACGAAGAAACCATCATAGGCTTTTTCTAAAAATTTTCCAAATTGTTCTTTTGTGTTTAAAATACATACATGACACCCAAAAGCTCTAAGATATCCGACGTAAGATTTTATTTTAAATAGAAGCCCATAAGGTGTTTTATTATATTCTTTTACAATCAATGTCTTATTGTCAACATTGCATGTTCTATTTACTGCTTCAGTCCTAAAGGTGATTGGCAATTGTGAATCAGCTAGCGTTGTTCTTGTTGCTTCAATAAGTGTTATGTTACTTCTTTCAGCAACTCTATTATGTTGGGGTGTTCTTGGTGCATTGAATTGTCTTGCAATACCTTTATTCTTGCAAAAAGAATCTAAGTCAGTATTAACAAATTCAATCCGGTTGTCACTCCTAATAATTTTAACTTTTTGTTGATACATATATGTACCTAGATCCTGATCTGAATGTAATATGTCTTACACTTATGTAACTATTGGGTACTTAATGAAATACAAATATTTGGTTGTGTTTATAATGTTTAAATATTTCATTAATGAGTTGATTAACGCATAT
This sequence comes from Flaveria trinervia, assembly GCA_025506515.1. NCBI lineage: Eukaryota > Viridiplantae > Streptophyta > Magnoliopsida > Asterales > Asteraceae > Flaveria > Flaveria trinervia. Next base: position 28,283 of record JACCIX010000918.1, read on the forward strand.
TGACGTAATTATATAGGCTTGTGATTGTTTGAAGTGTTATGCATAATGTTATAATGTTAAATACACTCAAACGTGGTGAAGTGAAGTTCTCATGCGTCCGACTGGACCATGCGCCCCAACAGTGGTCATGTGTCCGAATGGCCATGCGACTAAGTGTTCATGCGCCTAAATAGTCCATACGCCTGAACAACTACATGTGTCTAACTCAGTCGCACGACTGAAAGCTCTGTCGTGTGAATGGATCAAACACATGGATCAATCGCACGACTGAACCATGCTAATGGTTCAGTCGCCCGAATGAGCAACCTTAAGCTATAAACACCACTTAACTCATGGAATAACGTAACAATTAAGGAGCATTCATTCCTATTCAATTCCAGACGTACCCTAGTCGTCCAGAAGCCTCCAAGTTCGTACTCCAAGTTCACAGAACGTTGTTGATCGATTCCCAATCGATTCTTAACGTTAGATACAATATCGTATTGTTTCTACGTGCGTTCTCACTGATTGGATCGCCAATCAAATAGGATTCCGCACTGTTTGGTTTGGTCTACACGTTAATTAGTTTGTATTTCGTTTGAATACAAGATCCTAACAAGTGGTATTAGAGCTTTGGCTCTTGATTCAATTAATTTTGATACAAAGGTTGTGTTTTTTCACTACAAACGCAATCTTTTTGTGTCAAAAGTTGTCTTGGACGTCCCCTCCTCATCAAGTTTTGGTTTCTACGGCATAAGGCGGTTAGGGTTGGTGAAAATTCGGGTTTTCTTACGGCTAAAACACATTAAACGTAGAAATTTTCGAAACACAGCAACTTCAGTCGCCCGATTGACCCAATCGCACGACTTGACTTCATTCGCATCCCCAGACGTACGATTGAACTCAGTCGCATCTTCATTCGTACGACTAAGCCTACCGGTCGCATTGTTCATACGCATCAGTTTCACTCACACGACTGGACCAATCGCTTAGTTCAGCCGCACGATTGAACCAGTTGGATAGTTTCATTCGAATGGGTAGCCCATTCGCATCGCTCCATTCACACCAGTTAACAGATTGTTTAAGAGACTTAAAGTTAATCGAGATGGTGGATCAGTTGTCAGCGTTTACAGCCGGGAAGGACTCACGGATTCAGAACTTACTGCTACTGGAGAGTGAGGTGGGGAATCATAATAAACCCCCGAAGCTTATAACATTAGATGAGTTTCCCCACTGGAAACAACGTTTTGAGATCTACCTTAATGTAGTGGATCCAAATATGTGGGAAGCTATTGAGACAGGATACAATATGCCGGTGGGAGCAGATGGGGTGAAACTTACTCTAGGAGGAATGACTGATGCACAGAAAGTTAAATATAATGCTGAAAAGGGAGTATATGCATTGCTAACATAGTCTATCCCTAAGGACATTTTTCACCAATTATCAGAGAATAAACAAGCCAAGAAGTTATGGGATGAGTTGGAGAAAAGATGTGACTGGAATGCTTCGTTGAAGGCAATTAAAGCTAAGGAACTAAAGAAAGAATTTGACAACTTTTCATCGATGGGAAAAGAGAGTTTAGCCGATGTCATTGATAGACTCTACCATTTGATGAGCGAGCTGCACACACATGGTGTCCCAACTACCATGGAAGATAAAGTGTCAAATTTTGCTAATGGGTTTCCAGAAAATTGGGCTTCTTTTGTGTAAAATCTGAGATAGAATGTATTGCTATCAAAGTTGGACATCAATGATTTCATACTAAAGCTGCGAGAAGAAGCACTAAGAATGAAGTATCAAGCTCAGAAGTCTAGAGCACCTCTTCAGACTGCTTTTGTGTCAAGCTCATCTGGTCCTTCACAAGTCTCTCCTTCAGGATCAGAAACGTCAGGGTATTCTAGTACCCAACATATCGGATCCGAAGCAAATGCTACCAGACTGAAGACTGAGAATGTTGGAAACGTGACAGTAGAAGTAGCTCGAGAGCACATGGATCTCTTGGCAGTAGTGGTCCATTCCTATGATGGACTCATTGCTGGAAAAATTGGAAACTGTCATCTGGCAGATGAGGAATACGAGCAGGTTGACGAGACTGAACTAGAAAGGATTGATATTATGTGGGCCTTAGCAAGTGTTGTTCGGAGAGCAAAGAAGTTCGTGAAGAAGACCGGACAAAACTTGGTTGCTACTAAGGACATTACTTTTGGTTTTGACAAGAGGAAGGTGACTTGCTTCAACTGTGGAGAAAAGGGGCACTTCAAAAGAGAATGTGTGAATCCAAAGAAGACTGGAAAAGGGAATCCATTCTCGTCCTTCACTAGTCAAGACAAGCAAGCTAGAAGTTCTACGTGATCAGGCAAGGATCCAAAAGCTTTGACCGCCTATGATGATGAAGGATAGGACTGGAGCTTTAGGTTTGTATCTCCGGGAGAATCCAATATTGCGAGCGTGGATGACTTAGATGATGATTCCACAAGTGAAAGAGATATAGCAGTTGAGATAGCGATGTCACATAGTGAAGAAACTGCAACAGAGGTCAGCTACAAGTCTGAAGAAGGGATGTCTACAACAAAGAAAGAATCACCAGAACCAGAGACATCTGATGCTGCACTGAGGACTACTTCATCAGAACCTCCTCAGGTAAGTTCTACTTACCAAGTTTTCAAAAATCATGCTTGTTCTGACTGTGATAAATTTAGAAAAAGCATAGATCAGAAATTTGCTAGGTTGTTAGATCATAATGATAGCCTAGTACAGGATTTGAAACTGTGCACTGAGGCAAATAGAGTTTTAAAACAAAATGAGCATAGTTATAAAGAAAAGGTAGACCTGTTGAATAAACAGCTTAAGGAAACTGAAGTAGTTGTATTTAACCAAGCTAATGACATTAGGTACTATCTTAACTCCCTAGAAGACACTAAGAAACAAAAACCAGTCTTAGAAGTAGAAGTTAACTCTTTAAAGCAAAAACTGCACAATTGGACAAGTTCATCTCATATTGTCCAACACTTAGTGAGAGAGCGTAACAATGGGGAGGGTTTGGGCTATAAAGTGGTTCCACCACCCCCTGAGACCTTGATGAACACTAAGTGTAAACCAATAAGTAACAATCCCATCAAGGATCATGTGGTGTCTACTCCTCTTGTAAGTGATCCTAATTCCTCAAGTTCTTCAATTAAATTTGGAACAAAACAAAAGGAGGCCAATTCAAAGGCAAAGGGTAAAATGCCTTGTGTTAATCTGCAAAAAGAATTTGAAAAGGCTAATATAAAGTCACGGTTAAACAAAGTCAAATCTGAACCTAAAAAGACTGTTAATGTTAACCTTACACAAGTCCCACGTCAAAGTCCAGTAAACCAAAATGGAAAAGTTGTTAAGAATGTCAAAATAGTTAAGTTTGCTAAACAACATCATACATCAAAAGAAGTAAAGTCAAAACCCAAACAAAATGATGTCACTAGGATATCACACACATCTCCATAATGAAAGTTTAATCATAAAGTTAATAGCAGGTCATGCTACAACTATGGAGAGTGTGGACACATTGCTTTCTTTTGTCCTTACTTTCAGACACCTACGAAGAAAATTGAACTTCAGAACTCAAAACCTAGGTCTTCTAAGAGGAGTTCTTTAACTCCACCTAGAAGAACTAGTGAACCCAAATCTGGCCTATGGAAAGAAAAGTCATCCTCTGTGTCTGATAATGATGACAAGAAGGCACCTAAGCTACCCTCACCCTCTAAGGGTCAATGGGTTGAATTCATGATGTGTGATGCCTCTGGGAAACCCACGCCAATAAAGGCTTGGGTTCCTAACCTTAACTATTGCTTTAAATTGTATGCGCAGGGTGTTCGCTACAGTGCTGAAAACAACACGTGGATAGTAGATAGCAGAGCATCCAGGCACATGCCAGGAAACAGGGCTATTTTATCAAACGTCAAACAAATAAAAGGCGGGCATGTTTCGTTTGCGGGTAACAAAGGAGGTTATATCACAGCTCAAGGAGAGGTTGGAAATCAGAAAGTTAAATTTGACAAAGTGAACTAAGTTCAACAACTTCAAAACAACTTACTCTCTGTTTCCTAAATATGTGACAAAGGGTTTAAAGTCATATTTGACAACAAGAAGTGTTATGTCCTAAAGAAAGACTATGTGATTACGCAGGACTAAGTTCTGATGGCAACTTCAAGATATAAAGACCATTATGTTTTGGATCTCTCAACGTCTTCTACAATGGATCATAAAGTTCAGTGCTTGCTATCAAAAGCTACTGAGAAGGACTCCATTTCCTGGCATAGGAGAATGGGACACGTAAATCAACGGAAGATGAATCACTTGATTCAGAAGGATCTAGTGAGAGGTGTTAACGTCAAAAATTTCCAACTTCCTGATTTCTGTGTAGCATGCAAGAAAGGCAAACAGACGAAGAAGACTCATAAGGAAAAGAAAGTTCATTCTATCGAGCTTCCTCTTGAACTTCTTCACATGGATCTGTTTGGTCCAATGAGTACAAAGAGCATTGCAGGTGACCTGTATTGTTATGTGGTTACTGATGACTACTCAAGATTCTTTTGCGTAATGTTTTTTAAGTCCAAGTCAGAAACATTTGAGTCATTCAAAGAATTAGTAACCACACTGGAATCTCTCTACAAGCTGAAGGTGAGACAGGTTCGCTCAGACAACAAGACTGAATTTAAGAATTAGTGGATGGAGGCATACTGCACGGAAAAGGGAATTCTGCACCAGTTCAACTCTTCCTACACGCCTCAGATGAATGGTGTTGCTGAGAGAAAGAATAGAAGCTTGATAGAGACAGCATGGACAATGCTAGCAGACTCGAAACTGCCTATCCAATTCTAGAATGAGGCAGTAGCTAATGCATGTTATACATTAAATCGAGTCCTGGTAGTCAAGCGCCATGGCAAGACATGTTACGAATTACTACAACAACGTAAACCTAAGCTGGAGTATCTCGAACCATTTGGCGCTCCATGCACACTTCTAAAGAAAACTCAAGAAGGAAAATTTAGCGAGAAGAATGATGAAGGGATCTTCTTAGGATACAACATACCGAACAAGAGAGTTTACAACAACTCAACGGTTTAGTAGAAGTGTGGTGTAATGTTCATTTTCAAAGATATACCACACCACCTACTGGAAAAGGAACCGCTTACTTTTTCAACTATGATGGATTCTTCAAGTCCTTCAACATCCCTATCCCCCCTTCTGATGACGAGTTAGCTACACGAATGATGTATGATATCTTGAATACACTGTATCTTGATCCAACATCATCGAGCTCACAGAGAGAATCATCTCATCACTCAGGGGGAGCACTAGAAAACAATGACTCCTCCTCAGAAGATGAATCTACAGAGGATGACCAGAACAATCAGGAGACACAGGTACCAATTCCTGCAAGTCCACAAACATCTAACAGTGATGCTTCTTCGACTTCGGATCCTCAAACACCTTCTACCTCAGATACAGAACCAAATGTTCATAATCTTGGCTCTGAGGTAGTTGTTCCTACCACTCCAGGATCACGTCTAAATGTCTATCATCCCCTAGAAAATGTCATTAGGGATGTCAGATAAGGAGTGCAGACTAGAAATCAGCTATACTCAGCTGATTATGCCTCGATAATGGAAAAATGATACATTCATGATGGTGCTTATCGATGTTTTGTCTTGCAGTTTGAGCCAAAATACATTAGTGAAGCACTGAATGATGAGGCCTGGGTGAGTGCTATGCAAGAGGAACTTCTTCAATTCAAGAAGTTAGGTATATGGACACTGGTAGATAGACCTAAAGGTGCTAAGGTCATCGGCACCAAATGGGTCTTGAAATGCAAGAAGGATGATAAGGTGTCATTTTCAGGAACAAAGCTCGATTGGTAGTTCAAGGATTTCGACAAGTCGAGGGGATTGATTATAATGAAGTGTTTACACCCGTGGCTAGGATGGAAGCCATCCGTATCTTCCTTGCCTATGCATCGTATATGAAGATCAAAGTCTATCAATTAGATGTGAAGAGTGCATTCCTTCATGGTGAAATTCGAGAGACAGTTTATGTCAGTCAACCCTAGGGATTTGAAGATCCTTATCATCGGGACAGAGTTTACAAACTTGACAAGGCCTTATATAGGCTTCATCAAGCTCCAAGAGCCTGGTATGAGAAACTCTTGACTCATCTTGTGAAACACGGCTTTCGCAGGGGAGTCATTGACTGCACACTGTTTATCAAAGAAAATGATGGAGATTTACTGCTAGTACAGATATATGTCGATGATTATGTATTTGATAGCCTTTGTACTTGAATCATGTATTAAACTTATGCATTTGATGTTTATATTTAGATTAATGTATTTCTGTCTTGATTATTAACTAACGTTTGACGTGTTACATGTTTACAACAAGCAGATCCAAACTTTCAAAGGGACAAATTTGATGTTGCTCCCCTTCAGCAAATCAAGACTCAATTGACTATGATTCTTGATCTGCAAGGGATCGTCAGGAGATCTATGAGCTATACCCCTGAAGAAGGGGAAATAATTCATGATCTTTCAAATGAGCAACTGGCTGAAATGTTCGAGCTGAACCCAGATGAGATCCTTAAGGATGCTCCAACTTGTGATTCTATCAGTGAAGAAGAGCTAAATGACATTGATGAGATAGAGATAGAAGACATCACAGCAGAGCACTATCCTCAGTACGCTGACAACGAGGAAATGTGCTCCCCAATCTGGGTGAATCCCTAGTCAGTGATACATTTGAGGTATTGGATCAGATGGAGCAGGAGTCTGAGAAGATTAAAGAAAAGCCCAAGCCTCAATAGACGATGTTGATATCAGAAAGGCACAATGGGCTGCTTGTTTCAAAGAAATCCAAGCCCAACACGCATCTCCTAAACAGAATGTCTACACCAAACTCTACAGAGTGAAGAAACATCATAAGGTGTCAGGCAGGATTATTGTGTGGCACATTTCGAGGATCTAAATGTTTATGCAATAAGGAGGGAAAAGGCCATAGAGTACTTTAGATTTCCACATGATCTAAAGACTCTACCAGGTTTTGAGCTCAACGAGCTGGCGAATTTGAAGTTATTATATGCTGACCCAAAGAAGATGTCAGGCTGGTTTAAGGCTGCCCTAAAGAAAGAGTACCACACCAGGTGGATCAACTTCAAACCTCAACAACCTACGAGGTATATCAGACGATCCGAAGTTGACTCCATCACTGGTAAGCCCAAGATAGTGCTGAAGTGGAGTCCCCCAAGAACAATGTCTATGTTACGATCAGTGATCTACGTTTGATTGATTAGAGAGTATAGCAGCGGAATTCTAACAATGGATTAGCCAATTCACAAGAACAAAGAGATATTCAATGTAAGAACAAAAACGGTTATAGACAGAGAATTCTGCAATAATATTTCATCCAATATTCGCTTTCGTGGTAACGGAATGTCACAATTACAATTAGGTCAACACCTCTTATATAAGAGATGTGACGTCTGCTGATGTCACTTGATAGTGACATCTAACAGAATTTATTACAAACTGCTGATAGTTAACACAACTACTGAAGATGTCAAACAGCTGACATCTTCTTACAAAAATGCTAAGTGTTAACTATTATTACAACTACTGAAAAGAAACTACTCAAACTATAACAACTGAAGAACATACTCTTCAGTTGTTTTACAAATACTGAAACTATAACAACTGAAGAACATACTCTTCAGTTGTTTTACAAATACTGAAACAAGGAAAACTAGTCAAAGGTAAACCATCACAACAACTGAAGAATGCTTCTTCAGCTGTTGTAACAAACTCTGAAGGCTTCAGTACTTGTACTTGAGCTTCAGCTGTTGTCATCAGCTGATGTCTTCAGTCTTTATACTTCTGCTGTTGTACTTCAGTACTTTAGTCTTCAACTGTTGAAGTCTTAAGCACTTTAGAACTTCAGCTGTTGTTCTTCAGTACTTTAGTCTTTAGCTGTTGAAGTCTTCAGCACTTTAGATCTTCAGCTGTTGTTCTTCAGTACTTTAGTTCTTCAGCTGTTGCAGTCTTCAGACTTTGTCAAACAGCTGATCAAGTCTTCAGCAGTTGTTGTGATGTCTGTGGGACTTAGAGGTTTTTCTGATCAGGCTCATTGGTTCTTTTGGTGCAACAAACTCCCCCTGAACCAATGCAGTCAAAACCTCTAAACTTATTAGAGTTGTCCCACTTATTATGGCAGAAATGTTGGTATTTTTTCTTCTAGATCAGCTCCGAAGCGACCCTTTTTTAAGCACCGGCCAGGGAAGAAGTCTCAAAGATTTGTTTGGCAAAGTATGAATGGGAAGTCTGTTTTCGGGAATTAGACACAGAGTTGTTACCCCATTCATGAGATCTATTTCCCCATGATGAGTCTGTACGACTCTCTTGTGTAGGCCTCAAGGAAGGTGATTTGTTCCTCCATGGTTAGCTCGTCAGCACCTCCTTTAAACAATGATTCAGGCCCATAATACTCACACAGGTATTTGGCATGTTTCCCATTCTTTAGCTCCACAGTTGTTATTATTCTGTAAGCAAACTCATTCGGGTGATTACCCTCTAGGAACAACTGGAGCTCATATTTCGTGACTTCCTCAAGCCTCTTGTAAACTAACCCCTTTTTCACTATTTTGTTTTCCAGCATCTTCTGAGGGGTTAGATTAGCGTTATAGGCTTTCTTGAAGTCCTCGAGGATTTCCCAGGGTGAAACTACAAAGACCAGAGAGATCACTTCATCTACGATCTTTTTCGCCTGGCCAATGTATCTCTGAGGTATGTTTTTCTTATGAATTCTGTGAGACATCCTAGGATCAGGCCAAATCCTCACTCTTTCCTTTTGATATTGAAAGGTATGCTTCAGAGTGTAAAGTCTGAGGGCTTGTTTCTTCATATTGATGATAGAAGATGTGGCTGCATAAGCTTTGTCAACTCTCTTCAGCAATTCCTCATCATGCTGTTTATGAAGCTCTTCTTCTTCTAGCTTCACTTTAACCATTTGTCTTTGGAATTCAGGAGTAATTGATGAGGAGTGACTTGTGGCCTTAGGCAACTAAATCACAGCTGCGAGTGGCAGCCTATCTTCATCATCTTCTTCATCATCTTCTAGCCTCAATACCCTTCTCTTCTTCTTCAAGGGTATATCATCGGCTATGGGTTTTGAGGTAAGGGAGTTGGTTTGGTGGGTTGTGTTTTGGGTGGTTTTGGTGTGGAAATGTTGACAGGCTGTTCTAGCATTTTTGAGGTGAGTGTGGCTTTTGATTGCTTGGCTAGCTCAGTCCTGCTCCCAGCACTCGCTTCATTCAAAGCTTCAATAACAAGTCCCTTAGTATATGCTTCAGACGAACAGATCTTGGTGGTGATTGCCAAGATACTGTCCCTGGACCAAGCTTTGATTTCAATCATTGATCTTCCAAGATATTTTGCAGTAAATTTAATCATGATCTCAAGCCTTTCTCTTTCTAACACTTCATAACTTGCCCATCTATTCTGGATTTCTTCAATCTCTAATCGTCGAATCTCAGAGTCAAGTTTATCGTGTCATGGCCTTGCCTAAACAGCTGATCAATGATGTTGTCCATTGATCTGCTGTGTTCGAATCAGCCTCTTTTATCAGTAGCTCCAAGGCTTTCTCTTTTTCCTTCTCTTTATCGGTCTCCACATTCAACTCCAACTCCTTTTCCACTACTATCCCTTCTATTTCTTTCTCCTTTTCTTTCTCCTGTGTACTCCTCTTTCTTTTTGCTTTCACTGACGTAATCTCCCCCTTTTTGGTTGCATTGGTTGCAAGGGGTTGATTGCCAGAAAGTTGTTTGCCCACAACCTCCTCTATCAATGGTTGTATTACTGAGGAAAGCCTCTCATCAATGGCTTTGATCAGTATGTCAGTGATTATGGGTGTGATGAGAGGGAGGGAATTTTGAAGGATAGCAACTATTCGCTCGGAGGGTTCTGTGCCTAAGAAATAGTGCCAGAAGCAGAGGCAGGTGGCTGAGTTGTTGGGAGTGGCTCAGTGTTTGTGAGACCTTCAGATGAAGGTGCCATCTGTGAGGTGGTAGAGGCAGATGGTCTTTGTTCCTTAGAAGTTTTGGCAAGCAGCTCTTTGAGTCTGCTCACCTCCTTTTCCAGGATGGTGTTTTGGGCGATTACATCGTAAAAGAAGCCCAGGTCATCATCAGTAGTTACTGAACCACCTGACCTCCTGATAGGATCAAGATGAACATGCACTGAGTGTAGCACAGTTGTAGCATGTGCCCCTTTGTCTTGGAACTGGGGACTTCCTGCCTTAGGACTTTGTCCTTGATCAGCAGTTGCCTCTGGTAAGGTCTTAGTAATGGTACCAAATACAACCTGATCATATGCTCAAGCTGGAGAAGTGGCAGCCTCACCAGAAGTGCCAATCTCCATTGCTACACTAGGAGAAGGAACATTGTAACCCCTATGTTGTGGGTTCGCAGCTGCACTTTGGTCCTCCCCCTCAATGGTAGAAGTATTCCCAGTTGTAATTGGTATCTGGGGAGGGGGTGAGGAGTGAAACTGAGTCAGCACTTGTGCAACAAGTAATGTAGGACTTTGGGGGGCGGATGCATGTGGTGATTGGGTGGAAGCAGATTGCACCCGGGGTGAATGGTGTGCTTTAATGGTAACTCTCTCAAGGGAGATAGGTTCCAGCAATGTAGGTTCCCTAATGTTGGTTGCAACAGGATCCTGTTTAGAGGATACCTATGCGGTTGTGGCTGGTTGAGTCAGTGTCACAACTAGGGGGTTAAGACCAGTGTGTGGTTCTTGTGTTGTGGTACAGGGGCATCCTCAGGGGACTCATCTCCCTGAGTAGCCTTTTTTGGCTTTTTGGATTGGGTGTAGTGGGGACTTTGGTTCTAGAGGTGGTGGCTGTGGGTTCCAATTGCGTGGGTTTTCGCAGCCTGGCAGCCTGTTTCAACGTTTGGTCAGAGTTGTGCCTGGAGTATACTTCAGGCAATACAGTCGTTGCAGGGACTCCAAGACCAACAAGTCCCTCAGCTTTTAGCTGATTCTCTATTATGGCCATAATGAACCGAGGATATAATATCCAGCAGTTAGAAATAGATTTTGAGGCCATGTCCTTAAGTTCTAGAAAAATGATTTCAGAGAAGTTTAAGTTCTGTTGCTCAAGGATAGAGAATAGTACCTGCTGCCACCTTGTAGACATTTGATCCAAGAGTATGGTGGAGGCACTAAGGTTTCCCTGATATCCATGGTGGGCAAATGATAAATCAGTTATGCCCTTTGGATATCCAGCAGGAAAAGTGGCATCATCCAGGTGTAGGGTTTGACGAAGTATATCGGGAGTCATGACCACTTCGTGGTTGTTGACGACCGACCGGAGAGACTCTGTGTTGTTCTCCCCAGTGGTGAGGGTGACGTTCATCCAAAACAAGTTAAAGGATTCGGCATGAAGGATTGGATTGAGAAGAAAGGCCGTTTTGTAGGGTGACTCGACCATAAGATCAATAGCGTTATCGAACTTCGCCCAGAATGGCGATTTGGTGAGGTAAGCTACACAGTTGTGTCGCGGTTTGAGCTGCATGGTCGCCATTAATGAGAGAGAAGTTTTGGAGATATGAATGTTAGGTTTGAAGAAGATGAGGCTCTGAAGGATTAGGTCGGGGATATTTATAGGGTACGGTTAGAAAATGACTGAAGGGTTTGGTGTTAGTCATCAGTAGTTTTAAAACGACTCTTGACATGGTATTACCCTTTCAGACGTTGGAACAGCTGAAGTCGTGGTTTTGGCATCAGCAGTTATAAAACTACTGAAGACCATGGTTTTGACTTCAGATGTTTGAACACAACTGATAACTTGGTATTAGTCATCAGTAGTTGTGAAACTACTGAAGACATGGTTTTGTCATCATTGTTTGTAAACGCTGATGACTGGTATTAGTCATCAGTAGTTGTGAAACTACTGAAGACATGTTTTGTCATCAGTTGTTGTAAACAGCTGATGACTGAAGTCATCATTAGTTGTGAAACTACTGAAGACATTGTTTTGTCATCAGTTGTTTAGGATGAAACATCACTTGTAGAAACAACTGAAGAGAAAGTTCTCATTAGTAGTTTTCGTCAATTCATAGCCTTTCAGCTGTTTCATACTGTCCTCAACATTTACTCATCAGCCTTTTTGTTGTTTTCAGCTGTTTCATAGGACATCAGTACTTATCTGTTTTTACAACATCAGTAGTTACAACTACATCAGTAGTTGTTACTTTATCAGTTGTTGTAACAGAAGCAGTACAATATGTGATATGGTCACTAATGATCATTACTACTTATTTACTGAGATCATCAGTAGTTATCACTTATTCTAGCTGCAGCATACCAAGCCTTAACACAAGGTTTTGGAAAGTAGAACTATCCAAAGGCTTTGTAAAATATCTGCAAGCTCATCACCTAGGCACAAACTAGGATCAATCAGACCTTTTTCAAAACAATCCCGAATAAAGTGATGTCTGATCTGTATGTTTGGTCCTAGAGTGCTGGACTGGATTTTTGACAATACACAGAGCTGAAGCACTATCCATTAATAATGGAGTCTTAGTCTCTGTAATGCCATAATCCAGAAGTTGGTTCTGAAGCCAGAGTACCTGAGAAGTACAACTTGCAGCAGCAATGTACTCGGCTTCAGCAGTTGATGTAGCAACAGATGTTTGTTTCCTACTCTGCCAAGAACCAAACAGTTGCCTAGGAATGACAACCACCAGAAGTTGACTTTCTAGTTAACTTGCACCCTGCATAGTCACTATCTGAAAAAGCAACTAATTTGCAAGACTGTCCAGTGGAATACCATAAACCTAGAGATTGTGTACCTTGCAAATATCTAAAGATCCTCTTGACTGCAATCAAATGAGACTCTTTAGGAGCCCTGAAATCTGGCACAGACACAAGTAGCAAACATGATATCGGTCTAGAAGCTGTTAAATACATCAAGGACCCAATCATACATTGTAAAGTGTTTCATCAACAGCTTTACCTTTCTGATCTGCATCCAGTTGTATGGTGTTGCACATGGGAGTAGAACAGGGCTTACAGTTTTGTAAATCAAACTTATTCAAAAGATCTTTTGATATTTTGACTGATGAATAAAGGTTTCATCAGCCTTTTGTTTAATTTGCAAGCCTAGAAAGAACTGTACTTCTCCATTGCACTCATTTCAAACCTCTTTTTCATTAATGTTGTAAAATCATCACACAACTGGGGATCAGAGGATGCGAAAATGATATCATCAACATAAATCTGAACAAGTAGCTTATGCTCATCCACCTTCTTAATAAACAAGGTTTATCAATGGAGCCTCTAGTGAAATTATTCTTAAGAAGAAAAGTGGAAAGTGCCTCATACCAGGCTCTAGGAGCTTGTTTCAACCCATAAAGAGCCTTATCAAGTTTATACACCCATTCAGGATGTTTATTATCCTCAAAACCTGGTGGTTGACACACATAACTTCTTCCTTTATTTTACCATATAAAAATGCACTTTTGACATCCATTTGAAAAACTTTAAGATTGTGGAATGCAGCATAGGCTAAAAACAATCTAATTGCCTCTAGTCTGGCTACAGGGGCAAATGTTTCATCATAATCAATACCTTCTTCTTGTGAAAACCCCTGTACAACCAGTCTAGCCTTGTTCTTAACAATAAGCCCATTTTCATCAGTTTTATTCCTAAACACCCATTTAGTGCTTATTGCACACTTACCTGGGGGAAGAGGAACCAGTTCCCACACTTGCTCTTTCTTGAACTGAAGTAGCTCAAGCTGCATGGCTTCAACCCATCCATTTTCTCTCAAAGCAACATGAGAGTTCTTTGGCTCTAGCTGACTGATGAAGAGAGCATAGAAGCAGAAGTTAGACAATTGACTTCTTGTGAAACTCCAGCATTGATATCACCAATAAGTTGAGACATTGGGTGATTCTTCAGTTCTTGATAAACAATGAGATCTGTGCAAGTGTTTGTAGGACCTTCAGCAGCAGCAGATGTTGATGCAGACTCTGAAACCAAGAATTGGATGGTAACTCAAAAGATTTAGAGGAATCAGAGATCTCATCAGCATTTGTTGTGGATGGAACTGCTGAAGCTACAGGAACATCAAATTAGCAGACACAGGCAGTGGTCACTAAACTTGATAGGTGAGTATTGATATTATCATCATCATCATCAATACCACCAGGTGGAAGACATGCTGCAGAGATGATATCCACCACATGATCTGCAACAGCTGGAGGTTGATAAGAACATATTGCAGTATGTCCGAATCAAATAACTCCACAGGGTTTTGTGGAATCTTATCCATAGGAGATTCATTAAAATTCACATGCAAGTCTCTTCAACTATCTTTGTTCTGCATTTGAAGACTCTGTATGCCTTGCAAGTAGATGAATAACCAACAAATACCTGCTTCCACCTTAGGATCAAATTTTTGGAGTTGATCCTTTGTGTTGAGAATAAAACAGGGACACCCAAATGCTTTGAAAAATGAATTAGAGGAGCCAAGTGATGGAGAACTTCATATGGAGTCTTCATCAACCTCTGATTTACTAAGGCTTTATTCTGCACATAGCAAGCTGTGTTAACAGCTTCAGCCCAAAAGGTCAGTGGCAAACCAGAGTTAGCCAACATGGACCTTGCAGCTTCAATTAGGGTCTGTCTTCATCTCCACTACTCCATTTTGTTCTGGAGTCTGTGGGATGCTGAATTGCCTTTTGATTCCCTTTGAAATATAGAAGTCATCAAGTGTATGGTTCTGAATTTAGTTCCATTGTCACTCCTTATACACTTGATTGAAAGGGAATACTGCTTCTCAACAAACAACATAAAGTGAATAATCTTCTGAGCAACCTCATCCTTTGAATGTAGAAAGAAAGTCCATACAAATCTGAGTAATCATCCAAATTACCAGACAGTATTCTTCTTGCCATGCTCATCACTCTCACAGGACCAAATAGATCCATATGCAGTAATTGCAAGCAGGCAGTGGACTTAGGCTCTTCAATAGGAGGGAATGAGACTTTGGTTGTTGTCCTTTTAAACAAGCAGTGCAGGTTTCATCACAGTGGAACTCCTTTATTGGTAAGCCTCTGACTAAACTATTGTGGATAAGCTGATTCATGTTTTTGAAATTAACATGACCGGCCTTCTGTGCCACAGTTTAGATTCTTGAGGAGAGGCTTTGGAAAATAGGCAAGGATGGCCTCTGAGATCTCTTTTCTTGGAAAGATCTAAGGCATACACTCTTCCTGTCGTGTTGGCTCTTAGGAGAGTGTGATCATCCAACACCTTATCAATCAAATGCAGAACTTTGGATGACAGAATCCTACAGTTCTGACTGGTGAAAAGAGCAACATGGCCTTTATCACATATTTGACTGACACTCAAGAGTTTGTACTTGAGATTTTCCACATGATTAACATCATCAAACTTGTTTCTCCATTGGAGACAAAGCCTTTTCCAATGATGTAACCCCTAGCATCATTTCCAAAAGAAACAAACCCTTCTTCCTTGAGAGTAGTAATGAAGAAGAGAGCTGTTCCCAGTCATGTGCATAGATCCCCCACTGTCTACATACCTGATGCTACTTTGGCATGTTGAAGAACCCTGCAATTATAAACAATCAGTTAGTTTTGGAGACCCATACCTTTTTGGTTTTGGGCCTGTTCTCGTCAACAGATGGTAAACTAACAGGTTTGATGGAAACAAGAGCCTGAGAGGAAGAAGATGGTGAAGAAGAGGATCCTTTGGCTTGGACCTCCTTTTCTGTGGTTTCAACATAGGAACATCTAATTGGTTAACTCTTCCCAATAGATGTTGAACCATCATAACCAGCTGTGTCTGATTTTGTGATAAAGCTTTCAGCTCTTCAGACACATTGGCATTGGAGTTTGATAAGTTCCTATGTTGCACCTTCTTCTTTTGAGCAATCTTAGCTGTTACCTGTTTAACCCTTCCTTTTTGGATTTCTTTATGGACTTAAGGGTTACAGGATTGATGTTGCTGATACAAATGTGGCTTCAAACTCATTTTCATTTTAACCTTTTTCTCTTTAATTTCCTCTTATGTTTGAGTTTGGATCCTCTTTTGTACCAACAATCATCTGTAAGATGATTGAACAAGCCACATACTTCACATGGTTTCTTCTTCATCTTATGTTGATCATCAACTAAAGAGGATGAAACTACTGAAGACTTTCTCTTCAGTACTTTGGAAGCATTGTTTGCTTTCTTGACTTCCTCTTTAGTAGTCTTCAAACTCTTTCTACTGATAGTTTTCTTCTGTTCAGTACTGACAGTAGTTGGAGTTTGAACTTCAGGTGTTAAATCGTGCTCTTCAGTCCTTTCAGGACTTTCAGAATTAACTCCTGAGTTGATCAACTCTTTGATCATATGAGTGTCAGCAGTGGAACCATCAACATCAGCTGATAGGTTCTGAGAGGGCTTAGTGCTGACTTCTACTTCTGATGGTGCTGTATCAGAAAGTAGATCACATGATGAAATGGATTGGTTATTGCTCTCACCATTAGATTCTACCTCTGCTCTGGGAGAAAATTTGTAGGTGGAGCAGTGTGATTATAACCAATGCCAAACTTCACATTGGAAGCAGATTGCTTACTAAGAAGCATTTCAAAACCCTTGCAAGAATTTACCCATCGATCACAATCTACCTGGGTAGTTGCAAGTTTTCCTTGAGATCTCTATACTTCTCTAGAAGTATCTCTTCTCTAGCCTTATCATCAGTGATTGGAATTTAAGTTTGCAAATCTCATCATTCTTATCATTAAGCACAGACTCAAATTCAGCTTTGCTTTTGGAAATTGTTTGTTCTAGCTCAATGTTCTTGTTAATTAAAGCTACATTGCTTCTCTAATAGATGCAAATACGACTATGCATGATTCAAAACATAGTTTGGCTTTTGCCTCAGAGGATACCTGTGATACCTTGGTATAGAGGCATTAGAGGATGAAGTATCAGCAGAATCCAAAGCCATAAGAGCTAGATTTCCAAAGGGACTGTCACCACCATGTTGACCAGCACCAGTGAATAGTTATTCATGATGAGACAAATCATCTGGTAAACTGCTCCAGTCAACAACTCCTGGGGTGAAGAAGCTGTGTTGTTGAGGTTGAGTTTGTTGATGAGATTGGGAAGGTTGAGGTTCAGGCAATGCATGTGATTGTTGTGAAATGGGAGCTTGAACCGGATTAGACTGAGGCAAGTAATAGCAGGGAAAAGGATATGACATTGGACCCTGGGGGACAAAGTATGCGGAGATCTAGGGTGTGAATGATGACCAGAACCAGCAGGATGTTGCCCTCTGTTTTGTGGACTAGTACTAGGAAAAGTCACAAAGGGTGCAGAAGAGTTAGATCCAGTTGATCTACACCCTCGTGCAAAGTGTCCCCGCCTTTGGCATTTGTGACACCTCAACTTACTCTTGTCAAAAAATCCATCTCTTCTAGATCATCATCAGCTAGTCCTTCAAATCATCCATGATGAAGCATAGATTATCACTATTACTGCCAGAATGACTATCAATACCAACAAATGCTTGATCAGAACTATTTGAAGAGAAATCAATATGTTCATCATAATTGCTTTCAGATGCAGCATATTCTGACTCATGACCAACCAAGGCAGTATTCCCTGGTACAAAGTCATCAGTGAGCTTTCCTGATGAGGACAGTTTCCTTTTCTGCTCTATCTCTCTTTTGAATGTAAGCAGTTTCCCATGAAGTTGGGTGAGAGATAGGCTATCCAGATTTGCACTGGAGCGTAGGACAATAGTGTATGTGTCCCATCTCTCAGGCAGTGATCTAAGGAACCTGTTATTCATCTAGCTGTTGGTGTATTCCTGTTTCACCATTTTCAGCTCAGAGATCAAGCAGGAAAAACGCTCAAACTGTTGAGTCAGTGTCTCACCCTTTCTATGAGAGAATGTCTCATATTGTTGGGCAAGGATTTCTCTGTTGTTTGCTAAGACCTCATCTATGCCACCGAATTGTTCCTTCAGGACATTCCAGAGATCATGAGCAGTTTCATGATGCATAAGCCCTGAATAGATTTCATTAGGCAGTGCCATGGCCAGAATTCCATGGGCTTTAGCATCAATCTCAAACAGTTTCCGATCTTCATCAAAGTATTGTTCCTTCTTCTTCGGAACCATTTGATTGGTTTTTGGATTGTTCACCATAGGCTTATGTGGTCCATGTACCACAGATGTCCAACAACCTGAACTGTTAACAGATAGGTGATGAAGCATTCTTCGCTGCCATATGTTATACTCGGTCCTAACCAGCATCGGGGGCTTGGTTAAGGAACCGGTATTGTGAGGATAATTAGAAGGAGTACTCATCTCAGATTCAATCAAATTCAATTAAGCTATAACAGATTTAGAACAAAAACACAACAACCAATTGAACCAAGAGAGATCTCAAAATAAATGAACGAAAGCGTCAGAAATTCAATAATCTATAACATGTTCTTGCAAATATGCTAATTCAATCAAACATAGATATCAATTAGTCGTTTCAATGATCAATTGTTAGATCGATCAATGATTAACCAGCTCTGATACCACTTGTTACGATCAGTGATCTACGTTTGATTGATTAGAGAGTATAGCAGCGGAATTCTAACAATGAATTAGCCAATTCACAAGAACAAAGAGATATTCAATGTAAGAACAAAACGGTTATAGACAGAGAATTCTGCAAATAATATTTCATCCAATATTCGCTTTCGTGGTAACGGAATGTCACAATTACAATTAGGTCAACACCTCTTATATAAGGATGTGACGTCTGCTGATGTCACTTGATAGTGACATCTAACAGAATTTATTACAAACTGCTGATAGTTAACACAACTACTGAAGATGTCAAACAGCTGACATCTTCTTACAAAAATGCTAAGTGTTAACTATTATTACCACTACTGAAAAGAAACTACTGAAACTATAACAACAGAAGAACATACTCTTCAGTTGTTTTACAAATACTGAAACTATAACAACTAAAGAACATACTCTTCAGTTGTTTTACAAATACTGAAACAACGAAAACTACTGAAAGGTAAACCATCACAACAACTGAAGAATGCTTCTTCAGATGTTGTAACAAACTCTGAAGGCTTCAGTACTTGTACTTGAGCTTCAGCTGTTGTCATCA
Source organism: Flaveria trinervia (assembly GCA_025506515.1). Lineage (NCBI taxonomy): Eukaryota > Viridiplantae > Streptophyta > Magnoliopsida > Asterales > Asteraceae > Flaveria > Flaveria trinervia. The sequence continues at coordinate 47,492 of JACCIX010000918.1, forward strand.
GCTGATGTCTTCAGTCTTTATACTTCTGCTGTTGTACTTCAGTACTTTAGTCTTCAGCTGTTGAAGTCTTCAGCACTTTAGAACTTGAGCTGTTGTTCTTCAGTACTTTAGTCTTTAGTTGTTGAAGTCTTCAGCACTTTGGATCTTCAGCTGTTGTGCTTCAATACTTTAGTTCTTCAGCTGTTGCAGTCTTCAGACTTTGTCAAACAGCTGATCAAGTCTTCAGCAGTTGTTGTGATGTCTGTGGGACTTAGAGGTTTTTCTGATCAGGCTCATTGGTTCTTTTGGTCAACAGTCTAGAATCCCTCTCAGGGAAATTCCACAAGACATCACTCCACACTTTAAGTGGTGGTACTATGATTGGAGAACCGGGGAGGCGGTCATAGTTCTAAATAAAGAGGACAAATGGATACCATCAAGGTGTTTGACCCAATGTGGCTCACTAACTTGTCTGATAATGATGTCTACACATTATACAAGTGGCCACTATTCTATGACCCGCAAGATATTGTACAAGCCCTCCAATTCCAAAATGTCATAAGACTCTGCTTTGCGTTCGAGATACATGCATGAGTCACAAGAGAGGAAAAGTACAAGAAGTATGAAGAGGTGATGCAGAAGGTAAGACATTAGATAGATCTAGGTCCAAGGGGGAGTTTGTTGATACATATATGTACCTAGATCCTCATATGAATGTAATATGTCTTGCACTTATGTAACTATTAGGTACTTAATAAATACAAATATTTGGTTGTGTTTATAATGTTTAAATATTTCATTAATGAGTTGATTAACGCATATTGACGTAATTATATAGGTTTGTGATTTCTTGAAGTGTTATGCATAATGTTATAATGTTAAATACACTCAAACTTGGTGAAGTGAAGTTCTCATGCGTCCGACTAGACCATGCGCCCCAACAGTGGTCATGCGTCCGAATGGCCATGCGACTAAGTGTTCATTCACTTAAATAGTGCATACACCTGAACAACTTCATGTGTCTAACTCCGTCGCACGACTGAAAGCTCTGTCGTACGAATGGATCAAACGCATGGATCAATCGCACGACTGAACCATGCTAATGGTTCAGTCGCCCGAATGAGCGACCTTAACCTATAAATACCACTTAATTCATGGAAAAATGTAACAATTAACGAGCATTCATTCCTATTCAGTTCCAGACGTACCCTAGCCGTCCAGAAGCCTCCAAGTTCGTACTCCAAGTTCACAGAACGTTGCTGATCGATTCCCAATTTATTCTTAACGTTAGATACAAAATCGTATTGTTTGTACGTGCGTTCTCACTGATTGGATCGCCAATCAAATAGGATTCCGCACTATTTGGTTTGGTCTACACGTTAATTAGTTTGTATTTCGTTGAATACAAGATCCTAACACTTTTTAATCAAGTTGATTCTCAATTTTGATGACAAAGTCCATTAATGTTTCTAATGTTTCGCTCTTTTGTTTTAAGAATAAGACCCATGTGAATCTTGTGAAATCATCTACTATCACTAAACAATATTGCCTCTTTCCAATGCACATCACATTGGTTGGAGCAAACAGATCCATGTGAAGCAATTTGAGTGGTGTAGTGTTTGTGTTGAAAATTTGGGATTTATGAGACACTCTATGTTGTTTTCCTATATAGCATGATGGAAAATGGTTTGAAAAATAAAATTCCTTCTTTGGCAATCTAATGACTAGGTCATTTTTCACCAATTTGTGCATGTTCATCATGTTATAGTGAACAAGCCTACTTTGCCACAATTGAGATTCATCTTTTGATGATTTAGATAGGAGGCATGTTTCATGTCTTGTGAGTGAAGTGTTGTTCATATCCAAAACATATGTGTTTCCTTTTCTTGATGCTTTAAGAAGGATCCAATCTTCTAGAACTGAAAAACCTTGCTTAAGAATCTAACAATTAGTGTTATAACATAATGTGCTATAATTTTGATAACAAATTTGAGACACATTCTAGAAATTATATTGCAAATTTTCACAATAGTATACTTTCTCAAATTTGAGAACACCATTAGTTACCATTCCTTTACCAACTATGTTACCTCCCTTCTTATCCCTACCAAATGCCAGATATGAGGCATTTTTATGCTTGATGTCATGGAGAAGATGCATGATCGGTTTTTGTCACTTAACACTTGGATTTCTTTCAAACTCACTTAAACTACACTCGGATCAAATGAAGCAGAATCTCTTCTAAGAGTTGATAATAATATAATAAGTAAAAAAGAACACAAAGAAATAATTTTCAAGGTACTTGCATATGTTACTTCTCAACTCAAAGTATTACAAGACTTTTACAAGCATATTACATGAGTTACAATGAGAACTATACATACTACTGCCTACAGCCAGATATACTTTGATACGAACTAGAAACCTATGACTAAAGCATATACTACAATGCTAAAGTTAAGGTATCTTAGATAAAGTATTATTTAAGATACGACAGTCATGACATGTCCATGACTTACGTTTTTGTGACCAACTAAAGTTGGTAACTATACTAACTGATAAAGGTGAACAGTAGAATAAACTATGGTCAACTACATGGCTTTTGAGAAAACACCATGCAGTATCTCAAAGGTCTGCAGCAGAGTGACATGGAGACCATACTTATGTCCACTAGTTAATAGTAGTGTGTTCCGAAGGTTAGTTGGCCTCGGAAGAACAAGTTCTTCCAAAGCCACTTATACTTTGGAAGAGGCTACTTTTTCCGAGGCTTGAGGACTTCTTCTTTTCTTCATACTTTGAAAGTTGTCATCTTATCTTTTATTTTAAGTCTTGATCTTCGAAAGTGAATACTTTGTATTTAAAAGTAGAGTTTATCTTGGAATTTGATCTTGCACTTTGTCTTTGAAAGAATTCTTTTTCCATTCAAAGTTCCACACTTAGCTTCGGAAGTCCTTATTAGTTGTGCCAAAATAGTCTAAGTGATTTGGTTTCGGTTGCACTAGCCTTCTTCTTGATCCGACAAACTCCCCCTAGGCTGATGTTACCAAAACCTCACTTGTTCCTGCTTCTTAAAACTTTAAGCACCATGGAAAGAAGATATTTATATGTTTATTTGTTCTTCCTAGAAGTGGTAATAAGAAGTTTGTACAAATTAATCATGGATAGGAGATCTAGTCTGTCACTTTGAATGATATGCACCCTCAGTTGGGTTCCTCTGAATAGAGAGTTAGTTGACGCGAGCTATAGTCATACTCCATATAACTATTGGTTCTGATTTCAGGCCTTCCACCATTTGTAAAAAGGCCTTGCCTTTGGTGGTTGACCTTTCCTTGTCTTCTTCTCTCTCACCTTCAACTCCTTTTCAATCTTTTCTTTTCCAGTTTGCTCAGCAAGATGAAGGCTGCTAAGATGACTTCTGATGTGAGCAGCAGTTTCGGAGTTAGAGGGATTGGAGAATGGTTAACCTACTATCTCAACAATTTTGAATATGCTGTAGAGAAGAGGCATTCAGTCTGTTGCTTTGTAGATACATGTGTCCCTGGTGTCTGAACTTAATGTAATATCTTTGTATTGTCTTACACATATGTAATTGTATGGGTACTTAATGAAATACAATATGTGGTTGTGCTTAATGTTTAATATTTCATTGGTTGGTATGTAATAAAGCTTATTGACTTAACTATATAAGTTGTGGTTGTTTGAATAATATCTAAATCATTTAATGTCTAAGAAACATATTCAAACTTAATCATGTGAAGTTCTCATGCGATTGGCCCATGCTAATGGACCATATGCATGAACAACTTCATGCTATTGAGCCAATCGTACGAATGAACCAGGAGACTAGATCATGTTAGGATCAGTGATCTATGTTTGATTGATTAAAGAGTATAGCACCGGAATTCAAAAAATGAATTAGTCGATTCACAAGAACTAAACGATATTCAATGAAGAACAAAGACGGTTATAGAGAGAGAATTCTGCAAATATATTTCATTCAATATTCGCTTTCGTGGTAACAGAATGTCACACTTACAATTAGGTCGACACCTCTTATATAAGAGATGTGACGTCTGCTGATGTCACTTGATAGTGACAACTAACAGATTATTACAACTGAAAACAAACTACTGAAGATGTCAAAACAGCTGACATCTCCTTACAAGAATGCTAAGTGTTAGCAGTTGTTATAACTACTGAAAAATATAAAACTACTGAAACTACAACGACTGAAGAACAAGCTCTTCAGTCGTTTTACAAAACTATTGAATGTGAAAATATAAAACTACTGATATCACAACTACTGAAGAAGTACTCTTCAGCTGTTGTGACAAACTACTGAAACTTCAGTAGTTTGTCTTCAGACTTGAACTTCAGATGTTTCATCAGCTGATGACTTCAGTAGATATCATCAGCTGATGTCTTTAGTCTTTGTCTTCAGACTTTGTACATCAGTTGTTGATCTTCAGCACTTGTAAACTCTTCAGTGTTGTACTTCAGTACTTTGGTCTTTCAGCTTCAGCACTTGTGTTCTTCAGCTGTTCAGCTTCAGTACTTGTGTTCTTCAGCTGTCAGCTTCACTACTTGTGTTCTTCAGCTGTTGTACTTCAGCACTTTAGTTCTTCAGTGTTGAAGTCTTCAGCACTTGATCTTCAGCTGTTGAAGTCTTCAGCACTTGTCAAACTGCTGATGATGCTTTGAGTAGTTGTTGTGATACCATGTGGGACTTAGAGGTTTCTGATCTTGGCTCATTGGTTCTTTTGGTCCAACAAACTCCCCTAAACCAATGCAGCCAAAACCTCTAATTTATTTATTATCCCACTTATTGTTGGCAAATGTTGGTCTTTTTCCTTCTTGATCAGTAGAGAAGATGACCATATAAGCTCCGGCCTGGGAAGAAGTCTCGGATATTTGTTTGGCAAGATATGAATGGGAACTCTGTTTGGGGAACTGGACATAGAGTTGTTATCCCATTCATGAGATCTCTTCCCGTGTATGAGCCTGTAGGATTCTCTGGTGTAGGCTCTGAGAAACATGATTTGTTCTTCCATGGTCAGGTTCTCGGCTTCACCATCAAACAATCCTTCTCGCCCATACAACTATGAGATGTACTTGGCCTGTTTGCCATTTTTGAGCTCAACTGTTGTAATTTGTCTGTATGCAAACTCATCAGGATGATTCCCTTCGAGTAACAGACTGAGCTCATTTGTTTGAAGTTCTCAAGCCTCTTGTAGACTAACCCCTTTTAATAATTCTGTTCTCTAGCATCTTCTGGGGTGGTTGTTTAGTCTCGTAGGCTTTCTTGAAATCTTCGACAATCTCCCAGGGTGATACTACAAGGGCCACTGTGATCTTCATCTACGATCCTCTTGACTTGACCCTTGTATCTCGAAGGAATGTCTTTCTTTACAATCCTGTGAGCCACCCTCAGATCAGGCCATACTCTCACCCTTTCCTTCTGATATTGAAATGTGTTGGCGAGAGTGTACAATCTCAGAGCTTCTTTCTTCATGCTGATAATTGATGAGGAGGCAGCATAGGTTTTGTCAATGCTTTTCAGCATTCATCATCATGAAGCTTTTGCTACTCCTCTTCATCAATTTTACTCTCACAACATCCATGTGTGAGGTGGGAGTGATGGGCATAGGTTTGGCTTTCGCCAGTGTTAGGACTGCAGACAGAGGCATCCTATCTTCTTCCACATCATCCTCTTCTTTTCTTCTTCTAGCCTCAACACCCTTCTCTTCTTCTTCTTGGGTGCATCATCGGCTGTTGGTTTAGATGGTGAGGGAGTTGGTTTTGTGGGTTGTGATTGTGGTTGTTTGGATTTGGGCTTTGAGATTGGTTTGGAGATTTGAGGGGTAGACTGGTTTTGAGTGGGTGGAAGGAAGGTTGTTCCAGCATTTGGTTTTGAGTTTAGCCTTTGTAAGTTTTGCCATTTCAAACCTTTTTCCAGCCCCGGCTCATCAAGGGCTTCAATGATAATCCCTTGTGGAATTGCTCAGACAGACAGATTCTGGTGGCTATAGCCAGAATACTGTCTCTGGTCCACGCGCGAATCTCCATCAAAGATCTTCCTAAGTATTTGGCAATAAAACGGATCATGATCTCCAATCTCTCCTTTTCAAGTGCATCATACCCAGCCTATCGGGTTTGAATCTCCTCCACTTCCAACTTCCTGATTTCACTATCTAATGTGGCTGTATCAAAACCTTGCCTGAAGAGTTGCTCAATGATTTTATCCATGGATCGGCTGTGTGTATCATCAGCATCTTTTACCAGCTCTTCCAAGGATTTTTCTTCAGCAGTAGGTTGATCATCAGCACTTTTCTTTCGTTTATAGGTGATCAGTTGTTGCTTTTCTTTTCCCAACTCCTGGGCTTGCTCTTGGGCCTTCTCATCCTCTATTATTTTCCTCTTCTTTTCTTTCACTGCAGTACTCTCCCCCTTTTTGGATGCATTGGTGGTAGGGGTTTGTACCGCAGAAAGTGTCTTTTGCACAGCAGCATCAATCAATGGTTGTAAAGTTGAGGAAATCCTCTCATCAATGGCTTTAGTCACAATGTCAGTGATTATGGGTGTGATGAGAGGGAGGGCATTTTGAAGGACAACAACTATTTGCTCAGGAGGGTTCTATTCCTGAGAAATAGTGCCAGAAGCAGAGGCAGGTGGCTGAGTGTTGGGAGTGACTCAGTGTTTGGGGAACTTCAACTGAAGGTGCCATCTGTGGGTTGGTGGAGGCAGATGGTCTTTCTCCTTGAGAGAGTTGATCAAGTAGGTTTTGCAGCCTACTGACTTCCTCCTCAAGGATTGTGTTCTGGGCAAGAACATCGTAGAAAAAGCCCAGGTCATCATCAGCAGAAGCTGAATCACCTGACCTCCTGCTTGGAGCAGGATGTACATGCACTGGGTGTAGACCGTTGTAGCATGTGCCCCTTTGTCTTGGTACTGGGGACTTCCAGCCTCAGGACTATGTCCATCATCAGCTGTTGCCTCTAGTGAGGTCTTAGCAATGTTACCAGCCTCATTCTGATCATGTGCTGATGCAGAAGAGGTGGCAGCCTCACTAGATATTCTAATCTCCCTATCCACACTAGGAGATAGAACTTGTAAACCCCGGTACTGTGGGTTGTCAGAAACATGTTGATCTTGTTCCTCAATGTCTGTGGTTCTCCCTTTTGTTGGTGGTTTTTGGGGAGGAGGAGTGGCATGCAACTGAGTCAGCACGTTTGCAATAAGTATGGTTGGACTTTGGGGGGCGGTTGCATGGGGTGAAGGGATAGAAGCAGTGTGCACCTGGGGAGGAAGGTGCTCTTCAATGGCAATCCCCTCAAGTGAGGAAGATCCCAGATGTGTGGGTACCCGTTGTGTGGTTGCTTCAGGCTCCTGTTGAGAGGAATCCTGAGCAGCTATGGCTGGAAGAGTCCTGATATCCACTAGGGGGTTATAACCAGTGGATATATCCTGCGTTTGTGTTGTAGGGCATCCTCAGGGGACTCATTTCCCTGAGTAGCCGTTTTGGGTTTCTTTTTGTAGGTTTGGTGGGGACTTTGTTCTATGGAGGAAGCTGTAGGTTCCCTGTGTTGGGCTTTAGCATTCGGGCAGCTTCTTTGAGTGTAAAGTCGGAGTTGTGCCAGGAGTATACCTCCGCCAAAACAGCTGGTTCAGGGACTCCAAGGCCAACAAGGCTATCAGATTTTAGTTCATCCAAAATAATGGCCATTAGAAACCTAGGATATAATGGCCATCGGTTTGCCACAGGTTCTGAGCCAAGTTCTTTATTTCTAGGAACACAATTTCAGAAAAATTTAACGGTTGGTGTTCTAGAATAGAATACAATACGTGTTGCCAGTGGGATGACATTTGATCCCAAGAAGATGTCTTGGAGGCTAAGCAGACATTTATCATGTGAAAATAAGTTTCTCAGCGTCATGGAAATGTTTCTTTAGAACGGTTGTAGCTCGAAGATCACCTTCATACCCATGATTGATAAAGGACATATCGGTTATGCCCTTTGGGTATGCAGTCACAGCGGTGGAATCGTGTAGATGTAATGCCCGACGAATAATGTCGGTTGTAACGACCACTGGTTTCTGGTTGATAAGGGACCGAACAGAGATCTGACCGGTAGACTCATCGGTATGAACATAAGCATTTGACCAGAATTGACTGAGGGATTCAGGGTAAATGGTTGGATTCATGAGAAAGGCTGTGCCATATGGGGAATCCACCATTAAGTCAATGGCATTATCATATTTGTTCAAGAAAGCCGACTTTGTAAGGTAAGCAACGCAGTTGTGTCGTTGTTTCAGACTCATGGTCGCCATGGTTGAGAGAGAGGTTCAGAAAATAACGGCTAATGAAACATCAGAGAAGAGGACAGGTATTTATAGGGTAGGGATGAGAGAAGGACTGAAGGGTGTGGTGTTAGTCATCAGTAGTTTTAAACCGACTGTTGACATGGTATTACCCTATCAGACGTTGAAACAGCTGAAGTCGTGGTGTTAGGCATCAGTAGTTAGAAAACTACTGAAAGCCGTGGTTTTGACATCAGATGATGAAACAATTGAGGACTTGGTGTTTGTCATTAGTAGTTGTGAAACTACTGAAGACAGTGGTTTTGTCATCAGTTGTTGTAAACAGCTGAAGACTTGGTATTAGTCATCAGTAGTTAAAAATACTGAAGACATGGTTTTGCTTCAGTTGTTTAGAATGAAACAGCAGTTGTTGAAACAACTAAAGAGAAAGTTCTCGTCAGTACTTTTCGTCAATTCATAGCCTTTCAGGTGTTTCATACTGTCCTCAACACTTACTCATCAGACATGCATCTGCTTTTCAGGTGTTTCATAGGACGTCAGTACTTATCTGTTTGTACTGATTTCAGTAGTTGTAACTACATCAGTAGTTTTAACTACATGAGTATTGGAACAGATAAAGTACTTCAGTACTTGTGAGGCATTTAGCCATCAGAAGTTATAAAAACTACTGAAGGTGAAAGGACTCATCAGTACTTATATGTGACATGGGTACCAATGATCACCAGTAATTAGTACTGAAATCATCAGTAATTGTCACTTATTCTAGCTGCAGCATACCAAGCCTTAACACAAGGTTTTGGAAAGTAGAACTATCCAAAGGCTTAGTAAAAATATCTGCAAGCTCATCAGCACTAGGCACAAACTTAGGATCAATCAGACCTTTTTCAAAGCAATCCCGAATAAAATGATGTCTGATCTCTATATGTTTGGTCCTAGAGTGCTGGACTGGATTTTGACAATACAGAGCTGAAGCACTATCCATTAATAATGGAGTCTTAGTCTCTGTAATGCCATAATCCAGAAGTTGGTTCTAAAGCCAGAGTACGTGAGAAGTACAACATGCAGCAGCAATGTACTCGGCCTCAGTAGTTGATGTAGCAACAGATGTTTGTTTCTTACTCTGCCAAGAAATCAAACAGTTGCCTAGGAATTGACATCCACCAGAAGTTGACGTTCTAGTTAACTTGCACCCTGCATAGTCACTATCTGAAAAAGAACTAATTTGCAAGAGTGTCCAGTGGAATACCATAACCCAGAGATTGTGTACCTTGCAAATATCTAAAGATTCTCTTGACTGCAATCAATTGAGACTCTTTAGGAGCAGCCTGAAATCTAGCACAAACACATGTAGCAAACATAATATCTGGTCTAGAAGCTGTTAAATACATCAAGGACCCAATCAAACATCTGTAAAGCGTTTCATCAACAGCTCTACCTTTCTGATCAGCATCCAGTTGTGTGGTGTTGCACATGGGAGTAGAACAGGGCTTACAGTTTTGTAAATCAATCTTATTCAAAAGATCTTTTGTATATTTTGACTGATGAATAAAGTTCCATCAGCCTTTTGTTTGATTTGCAAGCCTAGAAAGAACTGTAATTCTCCCATTGCACTCATTTCAAACCTCTTTTTCATTAATGTTGTAAAATCATCACACAACTGGGGATCAGAGGATGCAAAAATAATATCATCAACATAAATCTGAACAAGTAGCTTATGCTGATCCACCTTCTTAATAAACAAAGTTTTATCAATGGAGCCTCTAGTGAAATTATTCTTAAGAAGAAAAGTAGAGAAGTCTCATACCAGGCTCTAGGAGCTTGTTTCAACCCATAAAGAGCCTTATCAAGTTTGTACACCCATTCAAGATGTTTATTATCCTCAAAGCCTGGTGGTTGACACACATAAACTTCTTCCTTTATTTTACCATATAAAAATGCACTTTTAAGATCCATTTGGAAAACTTTAAGATTGTGGAATGCAGCATAGGCTAAGAACAATCTGATTGCCTCTAGTCTGGCTACAGGGGCAAAGGTTTCATCATAGTCAATACCTTCTTCTTGTGAAAACCCCTGTACAACCAGTCTAGCCTTATTCTTAACTATAAGCCATTTTCATCGGTTTTATTCCTAAACACCCATTTAGTGCCTATTGCACACTTACCGGGGGAAGAGGAACAAGTTCCCAGACTTGCTGTTTCTTGAACTGAAGTAGCTCAAGCTGCATAGCTTCAACCCATCCATTGTCTCTCAAAGCAACATCGTAGTTCTTTGGCTCTAGCTGACTAATGAAGAGAGCATAGAAGCAGAAGTTAGACAATTGACATCTTGTTGAAACACCAGCATTGATATCACCAATAATCTGAGACATGGGGTGATTCTTCAGTTCTTGATAAACAATGAGATATGTGCAAGTGTTTGTAGAACCTTCAGCAGCAGCAGATGTTGATGTAGACTCTTGAAACCAAGAATTAGATGGTAACTCAAAAGATGTAGAGGAAACAGAGACCTCATCAGCATTTGTTGTGGATGGAACTGCTGAAGCTACAGGAACATCAAATTTAGCAGACACAGGCGTTGGTCACTAAACTTGAATAGGTGAGTATTGATATTATCATCATCATCATCAATACCATCAGGTGGAAGACATGCTGCAGAAGATGATTATCCACAGGATGTGCAACAGCTGGAGGTTGATAAGGAACATATTGCAGTATGTCCAAATCAAACAACTCCACAGGGTTTTATGGAATCTTGTCCAAAGGAGATTCATTAAACTTCACATGCAAAGTCTCTTCAACTATGTTTGTTCGGCAGTTGAAGACTCTGTATGCCTTGCAAGTAGATGAATAACCAACAAAATACCCTGCATCCACCATAGGATCAAATTTATGGAGTTGATCCTTTGTGTTGAGAATAAAACAGGGACACCCAAATGCTTTGAAAAATGAAATTAGAGGAGCCAAGTGATGGTGAACTTCATATGGATTCTTCATCAACCTCTGATTTACTAAAACTCTATTTTGCACATAGCAAGCTGTGTTAACAGCTTCAGCCCAAAAGGTCAGTGGCAAACCAGAGTCAGCCACCATGGACCTTGCAGCTTCAATGACGGTCCTGTTCTTTTCTCCACTACTCCATTTTGTTCTGGAGTCCTTGGATGCTAAACTGCTTTTGATTCCCTTTGAAAGAAAGAAGTCATCAAGTGTATGATTTCTGAATTCAGTTCCATTGTCATTCCTAATACACTTGACTGGAAGGGAATACTGCTTCTCAATATACAACACAAAGTGAATAATCTTCTGAGCAACATCATCCTTTGAATGTAGAAAGAAAGTCCATACAAATCTGGAGTAATCATCCACAATTACCAGACAGTATTTCTTCTTTGCCATGCTCATTACTCTCACAGGACCAAATAGATCCATATGCAGTAGTTGCAAGCAAGCAGTGGACTTAGGCTCTTCAATAGGAGGGAATGAGACTTTGTGCTGTTTTCCTTTTAAACAAGCAGTGCAGGTTTCACCACAGTGGAACTCTTTATTGGTAAGCCTCAGACTAAACTATTGTGGATAAGCTGATTCATGTTTTTGAAATTAACATGACCCAGCCTTCTGTGCCACAGTTTAGATTCTTGAGAAGAGGCTTTGGAAAATAGGCAAGGATTGCCTCTGAGATCTATTTTCTTGGAAAGATCTGAGGCATACACTCTTCCTGTCCTGTTGGCTCTCAGGAGAGTGTGATCATCCAACACCTTATCAATCAAATGCAGATCTTTGGATGACAGAATCCTATAGTTCTCACTGGTGAAAAGAGCAACATGGCCTTTATCACACATTTGACTGACACTCAAGAGATTGTACTTGAGATTTTCCACATGATTAACATCATCAAACTTGATTTCTCTCATTGGAGACAAACCATTTCCAATGATGTAACCCCTCATCATTGCCACAAGAAACAAAGCCCTTCTTTCCTTGAGAGTAGTCATGAAGAAGAGAACTATTCCCAGTCATGTGCATAGATCCCCCACTGTCTACATACCAGATGCTACTTTGGCATGTTGGAGAACCCTGCAATAATAACAATCAGTTAGTTTTAGAGACCCGAACCTTTTTGGTTTTGGGCCTGGTCTCATTAACAGATGGTAAACTAACAGGTTTATTGGAACAACAGCTTGAGAGGAAGAAGATGGTGAAGAAGAGGAATCCTTTGCTTGGATCTCCTTTTCTGTGGTTTCAACATAGAGCATCTAATTGGTTAACTCTACCCAACACATGTTGAACCATCATAACCAGCTGTGTCTGATTTTGTGATAAAGCTTTCAGCTCATTAGACACATTGCCAGTGGAGTTTGATAAGTTCCTATGTTGCACCCTTCTTCTTCTGAGCACTCTCGCTGTCACCTGTTTACCCCCTTCCTTTTTGGATTTCTTTGAGGACTTAAGGGTTAAGGATTTGATGTTGCTGATACAAATGTGGTCTCAAACTCAGTTTTCATTTTTAAAACCATTTTCTCTTTAATTTCTTCTTCTTGTTTGAGTTTGGAACCTCTTTTGTACCAGCAATCATCTGTAAGATGATTGAACAAACCACATACTTCACATGGTTTCTTCTTCATCTTAGGTTGATCATCAAATAAAGAGGGTGAAGCAACTGGAGACTTGCTCTTCAATGCTTTGGAAGCATTGTTTGCTTCTCTTGACTTCCTCTTTAGTAGCCTTCAAACTCTTTCTACTGACTTTTTCTTCTTTTTCAGTACTGGCAGTAGTTGGAGTTTGAACTTCAGGTGTTAAATCCTGCTCTCTAGTCCTTTCAGGACTTTCAGAATTACTCCTGAGTTGATCAACTCATTGATCATGTGAGTGTTAGCATTTTAACCATCAACATCAGTTGATAGGTTCTGAGAGGGCTTGATCCTGACTTCTACTTCTGATTGTGCTGTATCAGAAAGTAGATCACATGATGAGATGGATTGGTTTATTACTCTCACCATCAGATTCTACCTCTGCTCTTGGAGTAAAATCTGTAGGTGGAGCAGTGTGATTGTAACCAATGCCAAACTTCACATTGGAAGCAGATTGCTTACTAAGAAGCATTTCAAAACCTTTGCATGATTGTACCCATCTATCACACTCTACCTGGGTAACTGCAAGGGTTCTTTGAGATCTTTATACTTCTCAGAAGTATCTCTTCCCTAGCCTTATCATAGTTATTTGGCATTTCAGTTTGTAAATCTCATCATTTTTATCATTAAGCACAGACTCAAACTCAGCTTTGCTTTTGGAAATTAATTTGTTCTAGCTCAATGTTCTTGTTGATTAAAGCTACATTTTCTTCTCTAATAGATGCAAATGCTGCTATGCATGGTTCAGGACATAATTTGGCTTTTGCCTCAGAAGATACCTGTGATACCTTTGATGTAGAGGCATTAGTGGATGAAGTATCAGCAGAATCCAAAGCCATAAGAGCTAGATTTCCAAAGGACTTTCACCACCATGTTGACCAGCACCTGAGAACATTGTTCATGACCAGACAAGTCATCTGGTAAACTGCTCCAGTCAACAACTCCTGGGGTGAAGAAGCTGTGTTGTTGAGGTTGAGTTTGTTGATGAGATTGGGAAGGTTGTGGTTTTCAGGCAATGCTTGTGGTTGTTGTGCACTTGGAGCTTGAATAGATTTGGTTGAGGCACATAATAGCAGGATAAGGATATGACATTTGACCCTGGGAAACAAAGTATGCAGGAGATCTAGATGTGAATGATGACCAGAACCAGCAGGATGTTGCCCTCTGTTTTGTGTACTAGTACTAAGGAAAAGTCACAAAGGGTGCAGAAGAGTTAGATCCAGTTGATCTACACTTTCTTGCAAAGTGTCATAGCGTTTGGCATTTGTGACACCTCAACTTACTCTTGTCAAAACCAACTTTGGTTTTGCCAGAGAGTCCAGAAATTTCCTGCCAGTTTCTCTTATAGAACTTCTGAGATCTGATATTAATCAATGCCATTTGGCTCAGAATATCCATCTCTTCTAGATCAGCATCACAATTCCTTTCAGATCATCCATAAAAAGCATAAATTGCACTATTACTGCCAGAATGACTCTCAATACCAACAAATGCATGATCAGAACTGTTTGAAGAGAAATCTATATGCTCATCATAATTGATTTCAGATAAGCATATTCTGACTCATGACCAACCAAGGCAGTATTGCCTAGTACAAAGTCATCAGTGAGCTTTCCCCGAGATGACAGTTTTCCCTTTCTGCTCTATCTCTCTTTCAAATGTAAGCAGTTTCCCATGAAGTTGGGTGAGAGATAGGCTATTCAATTTGCACTGGAGCGTAGAACAATAGTGTATGTGTCCTATCTCTCAGACAGTTCTGAGGAATCTGTTGTTCATCTGGCTATTGGTGTATTCTTGTTTCACCATTTTCAGCTCAGATATCAAGCAGGAGAAACGCTCAAACTGTTGAGTCAGTGTCTCACCCTTTCTATGAGAGAATGTCTCATATTGTTTGGCAAGGATTTCTCTATTGTTTGATAAGACCTCATATGTGCACCGAATTGTTCCTTCAGGGCATTCCAGAGATCAGAGCAGTTTCATGATACATAAGCCCAGAATAGATTTCATTAGGCAGTGCCATGGCCAGAATTCCATGGCTTTAGCATCAATCTCAAATAGTTTCCGATCTTCATCAGAGTATTGTTCCTTCTTCTTCGGAACCATTTGATTGGTTTTCCGATTGTTCACCATAGGCTTATGTGGTCCATGTACCACAGATGTCCAACAACCTGAACTGTTAACAGACAGGTGATGAAGCATTCTTCGTTGCCATATGTTATACTCGGTCCTAACCAGCATCGGAGGCTTGGTTGAGGAACCGGTATTGTGAGGATCATTAGAAGGAGTCGTCATCTCAGATTCAATCAAATTCGATTAAGCTAAACCAATTTTAGAACAAACACAACAACCCTTGAACCAGAGAGATCTCAAAATAAATGAACGAAAGCGACAAAATTCAATAATCTATAACCAGTTCTTGCGAATACGCTAATTCAATCAAACACATATATCAATTAGCAGTTTCAATGATCAATCAATTGTTAGATCGATCAATGATTACTTGCTCTGATACCACTGTTAGGATTAGTGACTATGTTTGATTGATTAAAGAGTATAGCAGCGGATTCAACAATGAATTAGTCGATTCACAAGAACTAAACGATATTCAATGAAGAACAAAGACGGTTATAGAGAGAGAATTTTGCAAATATATTTCATTCAATATCGCTTTCATGGTAACAGAATGTCACACTTACAATTAGGTCGACACCTCTTATATAAGAGATGTGACGTCTGCTGATGTCACCTGATAGTGACAATTAACAGATTTATTACAATTGAAACACAACTACTGAAGATGTCAAAACAGCTGACATCTCCTTAAAAGATGCTAGTGTTATCAGTTGTTATAACTACTGAAAAATATAAACTACTGAACTACAACGACTGAAGAACAAGCTCTTCAGTCGTTTTACAAAACTACTGAAAGTGAAAATATAAAACTGATATCACAACTACTGAAGAAGTACTCTTCATCTGTTGTGACAAACTACTGAAACTTCAGTAGTTGGTCTTCAAACTTGAACTTCACTGTTTCATGAGCTGATGACTTCAGTAGATATCATTAGCTGATTTTTTCAGTCTTGTCTTCAGACTTTGTACATCAGTTGTTGATCTTCAGCACTTTAAACTCTTCAGCTGTTGTACTTCAGTACTTTGGTCTTTGAGCTTCAGCACTTATGTTCTTCAGCTGTTCAGCTTCAGTACTTGTGTTCTTCAGCTGTTCAGCTTCAGTACTTTGTTCTTCAGCTGTTGTACTTCAGCACTTTAGTTCTTCCGCTGTTGAAGTCTTTAGCACTTGATCTTTAGCTGTTAAGTCTTCAGCACTTGTCAAACTGCGGATGAAGCTTTCAGCAGTTGTTGTGAACCATGGGGACTTAGAGGTTTTCTGATCTTGGCTCATTGGTTCTTTTGGTCAACAGATCATTCACACATCTGAAACATGAGATTGACTCCATCGCATGACTGAACACTCAGTCGTGCGAATGGATCAACCGCATGACATAATCGCACGATTGAACCAGAAATGGTCCTCGCACGATTGAGAAACCTTACCTATAAATCCCACTTAAATCATGGAAAAATGTAACACTTTGAATATTTTGATACCGACGTACCCTAGCCGTCCAAAGGACCTCTAACAACCTGTTCCAAGTTCATAGATCGCAGTCGATCGATTCCCAATCGATTCTTAACGTCTAGAGTCAATACATAATTGTTTTTGCGTTCGTTCTCACTGATTGGATAGCCATTCAAATAGGATTCCGCTAATTTGATTTGGTATACATGTTAATGAGTTTTATTTTGTTGAGTACCCGGTCTTAAATCCTTTCACCATCTCTCTCTACACAACAAAGTTATGAGAGGCTTCATCAACCTCCACTGGATGATTTTCTTTCTAGGAAGAAGTGGCTGACTAGGAGTCTTTAACCCCCTCGTTATATCCAGTAGAGTCAACAGCTTTCTTCTCAATTTCTTCTCATAATCAGTTCAGGAGTCAGAGTTTCGACCAAGAAGCTTAGCAGCATCGTCCAGTGTTCCTCTAGGAATCAAGAAATTGATCTCTAGTGAGGGAACATGAAGATCCATGAACATAAGTCTGTTTAACAAAGTCTTCCTCACAAGAGATGTCGCTTAGGCTTGTACAGTCGATGAGCTTTGCCTTGATTGTCTTGAACTCCTCTAAGGAGAGAGTTTGGATGGCTGAGGGGATGGTTTGGGAGGTTGTTGGGTAGGTTGTGGTGTTGTGGTGTTGTCGTTCTGGAGATTGTTTTGGGTTGGAGAATGAGTAGTTTAGGTGGTTGACGTGAGAAAGTTGGTACGGATAATGGTGTAGGTTCAGGTGTGTAAGGTTTAGTGATTGGTTCAGTCTTAATGGGGAATGGAAAAAGAATTGGTTCAGGTTGGGGTTGAGTCGTTCTTCAATCTTGATGTGGGATGGAAAAGGAGTTGGTTCAGGTTGGGGGTGAGTGGGTTTTTTGTGAAATATTCCCCTGTACCTTCTATACAACACTTTCCACTTTCCCATATGAATGTCATCCTTATGTCGCTGACAAAGTCTTGGAGTGTCTTTTTAGACATAGGTCCCACCGGCCTACCAGAGAAGCCATGAGCCCAAAGATAATCCTTCATCCAGGCTTTCAAACCTATCTTCTTTGCAGCAGTGACCCCGGTTCTCTTCTTTCTTCTTCTCTTCTCCCCAACTTCCTCTCGTAGCTCTCTTTCTCTCTTTCTCCAGTTGGTCTTGCTCTTTGTTGAGAGCCATAGGATCGTATCATTATCATATGGAGATAGTTCTTGAAGAGAGAAACTTCTAGAGGTTAGGAAAGATATCCTTTCCCTCCAGATTGCAGATGAGCTTCCCTCTCCTTTTTTTCTCTTTCTTCCTCTAAGACCAACCTTGTTGCTTCGTCTTTTTGTTCATCTGTAGCATGGTTGCCTTTTCTAACTCTACTAACTCCTCCAATGGTAGGAGTATGTCGTAGCTCCAAGCTTGTTGAGCTTGTCAATGATCTCCAACCTCTTTTTGTTGGTGACTGCCTCCTGGTTGGCTGCGGGAAGCTAACAACTTCCCAGTTGGAAGTCTACCTTTTCTTCTGAGCTTTTCAATCCTCTCTTCCTCCTGAATCTCTTCTATAGTCATCTTCTTCTTTCCTTTATGATCTTTGGAAGTGCTTGACTTTAGTGGTTCTTGGATGGAGGGTTCAGATTGAGATAGAGATAGTGAGGTTGTCTGAGCTAGGGGTCGTTTGAGAAATTCCTCACTATTCACCCTAGATGCCAGCTCTAAAATTTCATTTGTGATGATTATATCCTCGGACAAAGAGAACAGTCCTCCGCAGCTTCCATCTCAGCTTCGAAAGACTTAGCTTGTTCTTCCAAGGCTTTGACTTTAGCTTCGGATGTTTGAGGGGGTGCATTATCTATCCCAACTACATCAGTTGTTGGGCCATCAGTCCTCATTTCCCCTTTGAATTGAATCTCAGGTTCAATTTGGACCTTAGGTTGAACAACTTCACCCACAGTGGTAGAAGATGCGCTTAACGTCTAAATTTCTTCATCTCCAAAGTACATCATATCCGCATCAGGGCTAGGATGATCTAGCGAACATCTCAATAGAAACTTGGAAAAGAGCCTACAGATATCTCTGAGCATCCTTGGGTCTATTTATAGGACAACTTAGGAGGGCTCATGAAAAATAGTTGCAATGTAAGTCGAATATCTAGAAGTTAAAGCTTCGCTCTATGGTTCCTCTTGTCTTTGGCTTTGTCCCAGAACACTCTACCCCTTTTTGGTAGCATCATCTTAATTAGCTAGAGGAAGTGGTCAATGAGACCGAAATTGGTACATGCCTAACAGACCTCTCAATTTGTTTCTCTGCTAGTTTGGCCTTGAGATTCTCAATCTCAAGTTGTTGAGTTGCAGACCTAATTTCTAAAGTCCTAACCTTAAATTCAAGATTTGAGACTTTAGAAAGTATGTCTTTAATGGTGAGTTGCAGTCTTCCCCATCTTCTTTTGAAGAACATAAGGAGATGAGGTAACATACCTAGTATGTTCATCCTCACTGCCAGATGTGGTTTCTTGGCACCTTGGTTTCCTTTGCTTAATGATGTTTCTTTTAGAGTCATCAAAAGGCATGGTTATCGTAGATTCAATCTTGGAGAAGTTACCATTGTCCTCAAGATCTGTTGGACCAAAAGAACCAATGAGCCTGATCAGAAAAACCTCTAAGTCCCACAGACATTACAACTGCTGAAGAAGATCACAACAGCTGAAGACATCAGCTGATCACAAAGTCTGAAGACAAGAACTGAAGACTACTACTAAAGACAAAGTCAGAAAGTAAAGTACTGAAGACAAAGTCTGAAGACAAGACTGAAGACTACTACTGAAGACAAAGTCTGAAAGTAAAGTACTGAAGACAAAGTCTCAGCTATCAGCTGAAGACAAAGTCTGAAAGTAAAAGTTTGAAGAACAAAGTCTAAAGAACAAAGATTGAAGATCAAAGTCTTCAGTAGTTGTGATAACAGCTGAAGTTATCAACTTCAGTAGTTGTGATGGTTTCGTTTCAGTACTTGTAATTTACTTTTCAGTAGTTTAGTTTCAGTAGTTTTATGTTTCTTGTACTTAGCATTCTCTGAGATGTAATCAGTAGTTGAGAACATTCTCAGTAGTTTGCATAGTTTCAGTAGTTTGAATAATTCTGTTAGATGTCACTATCAAGTGACATCAGCAGACGTCACATATCCTATATAAGGAATGTTGACCTAATTGTAAAGTGTGACATTGAGCCACCACAAAAACATATGAATGAAATATCTCTTTTGTAGAATACTCTTTTTCGATAACCATTTACTGTTACATGAATATCATTTGTGTTCTTGTGAATTGTTTAAATTCATTGTTCGAATTCCACTGCAATACTCTGTAATCAATCAAACTTAGATCACTGATCCTAACAAATGGTATCAGAGCAAGGTTAATCATTGATCGATCTAACAATTGATCATTGAAACTACTATTTGATATCTAAGTTTGATTAAATTAGCATATTTGCAAGAATTGGTTATAGATCATTGAATTTTTTCTGCTTTCGTTTATCTGCTTTGAGTTTTCTCTTGGTTCATATTGAGTTCGTTGTGTTTTGCACTAATCAGTTAAAACTGAATTGAATTTGGTTGAATCTGAGAATGACTACTCCTCTTATGAACCTCACAATACCGGTTCCTCAACCAAGCCTTTGATGCTGGTTAGGATTGAATATAACATATAGCAACAAAGAATGCTTCATCACCTGTCTGTTAACAGTTCAGGTTGTTGGACATGTGTGGTACATGGTCCAGACAAGCCCATGGTGAACAATCAGGAAACCAACCAAATGGTTCCGAAGAAGAAGGAACAGTACTCAGATGAGGATCGAAAACTGTTTGAGATTGATGCTAAACCGCATGGAATTTTGGCCATGGCACTGCCAAATGAAATCTATTCTGGGCTTATGCATCATGAAACTGCTCATGACCTCTGGAATGCATTGAAGGAACAATTTGGTGGAACAGATGAGGTCTTAGCAAACAACAGAGAAATCCTTGCCCAACAATATGAGACATCCTCTCATAGGAAGGGTGAGTCACTACCTCAACAGTTTGAGCGTTTTTCCTGTTTGATCTCTGAGCTGAAAATGGTCAAACATGAATACACTAATAGTCAGATGAACAATAGATTCCTCAGATCACTGCCTGAGAGATGGGACACATATACCATTGTCCTACGCTCTACTGCAAATCTGGATAGTCTATCTCTCACCCAACTCCATGGGAAACTGCTTACATTTGAAAGAGAGATAGAGTAGAAAAGGAAACTGGCATCATGAGGAAAGCTCACTCGTGACTTTGTACCATGGAACACTGCCTTGGTTGGTCATGAGTCAGAATATGCTGCATGAGAAAGCAATTATGATAAGCATATAGATTTCTCCTCAAACGGTTCAGATCGTGCATTTGTTAGTGTTGACAGTCAGTCAGCCTGTAATAGTGACAATTTGTGTTTCATTATGGATGATTTAAGGGTATTGTTGATGATGACTTAGAAGAGATGGATATTCTGAGCCAAATGGCCTTGATTATTATCAGATCTCAAAAGTTCTACAAGAGAACTGGTAGGAAATTCCCAGGACTCTCTGGCAAAACCAAAGTTGGTTTTGACAAGAGTAAGTTGAGGTGTCACAAATGCCACAGGCTTGGTCACTTTGCAAGAGAGTGTAGATCATCTGGATCTAACTCCTCTACACCCTTGTGACTTTTCTTGGTGTTGTGAGTATTTTGATGAGTATGTGTTGACAAAAGTAATTTCTGTTGTTTACTAAGTAGAGAATATGATATACTCTACTAGCAACTCGATTACCAGATCAATCGAATTCTATTCAGTTTTTTCGCAGATCTGAAAAATAATCGAGAGCCAAAGCTCTGATACCAATTGACTGCGGTTAAGTAAGAGTGATATTCTTACTATGAATCGAATATGGTAACAAAGTCAATGATTGAGTGGCGGAAACAAACAATCAAAGAACATTCAATGCAAGAAAAATACTCATAAATGCTTTTGTATTGATATATGAAAGTTGATAAATTACAGAGAATAATTACAACAAAAAATTCTCTATCTATCAGCCATCACCTCATGTACGAGGTATCTATTCTATGTATAGACAGACAAGATACCTTTTACAAAATGACTAAACTACCCCTGACCTATTACATCAGAACTAGTCTAAGTCTTCATCCGCATCTTTGCTTATTCATCCGCATTGACAAAAGCGGATGAGTTAACTTGATTAGCATTTGTTCACTTCATTAACCGCATTAGTATGTTAGTCATCCACATTGGTTAATACGGGTAAACAAATACTTGTGCGCATTTGTTCAGTCCTTCGCATTTGTTAATGCGGATGAGCAAAGTCTTGTCCGCATTTACTTTGTCTTCCGCATTACTCAATGCGGAAGAGTAAGTATTTGTCCGCATCAATTCTTGGTCTTATGTATTTGTCAATGCGGAAGAACAAATACTTCTCTCTATTTGTTTTATGCCTTCCGCATTGACAAATGCGGGAGACAATACTTTATTCTTCTTAGCAGATTCTTCATCCGCATTTCTTCTTGGACTTAAGGGATTTCAGCAAAACAATCATCAAATCACCCATTGAGTTGGCATGTATGATCCTTTTAAGGGTCCAACAAGTTTATGTTTCCTTAATTTAGTTTATGTCGGACTCGTCTACTCCTAAACTTGTTTCACCTCTTTCGGATACTAAATGACTTTTTTGTCAAAGCTTGCGAGAAAGACCACAACAAACAACACCAATCATTAAAGAAGACATTTTGGAACGTACACCATCCGAAGAATACATGGCTAACCAAGACGAGAAAATGAAGATGACACGCTATGCCACATCGTCAATAGATGGTTACGAGTCTAGTGTTGTCCACAAGCAATAGCAGCCAAAAATTTTTAGATTAAGTCTTGTATTATCCAACTCGTAGAAAACATTGTTTAGTTCCATTGTTTGCAAGTCTAAGATCCTAATGCTCACATCTCACAATTCCTTCGTATCTGTGCAACCTTCAAAATCAATAATTGTTTAGACGATGCCATTCGACTAACACTTTTTCCATTTTCACTTCGAGGCTGAGCCATCGACTGGCTTGATTCATTTCCGCCTGGTTCCATCACCACATGGGCGGAAATTGCTGAAAATTCCTTTTGAATACTTTCCACCCGATCGCACTAGCAAACTAAGAAGTAGCATCACAAGCCTTCACCAAGACGACGATGAATCATTACATGCAGCATGGGAGATAAATATAAGTCTCCTTCGGAGATGCCCATATCATGGACTTGATTTGTGGCTACAGTGTCAAACATATTATGATGCAATTAGTGGAGCCCACAAGCAAGCGATAGACCAAAGTGTGGGACGAGATTTTGGTAGTGTAACGCCAACAGAAGCATACCAAGCCTTAGAAAGATCAGCTAAGAAGAGCTTTTCTTACAATCCCTTGAGAACCAAACCCAGTTCTAAAGGTATTCATCAATTAGACTCTGAAACCCTAATTACAGCCTAATTAGAAGCTCTAACCAAATGATTCGAACAATTGCAAAGCGAGCTAAAGAAAACTCCAACAGGATGCAACACATGTGGAAATTAACACAAGACTAACCAATGCCAACAAGGCATTATGATGGTTGAAGATGTTGACTACGTAGGAGGCACAAACAACTCATATAACAACAACTCAAATTGGAGAAGCAACTCGAACTACAGAGATACCAATAAAAACCAACCATCATCTGGATTCAACCGAAGGCCACTTTACCAACAACACAAACCACCATACCAAGGTCCAAGCAGTATTAACCAAGACCATGGAGCATCATCAATGGAAGACTTATTGCAATAGTTGTTATTAACCACACCAATTTGCCTTTGGTGGACGCCTTAGCCAAATGCCAAACTACGCTAAGTTTCTAAAAGGTGTCTTGTCAAACAAAAAGAAATTGGAAGAGTTATCACACATAGTTTTGAACGAGGAATGATCTGCAGTTCTTAAAAACAAACTACCTCAAAAGATGACTCATCAAGGAAGTTTCACAATACCTTTCCTAATATGAAATCTATCTGTCAGTAACGTGTTAGCTGACTTAACCTTATGCCTTATGCGGTTTTTGAAAAATTAAATTTAGGTGAACGTAGACCTACCCGTATGAGCATCCAGGTAGCTGATAGTTTTGTCAAATATCCGAGGGCACCGTTGAGAATCTCTTAGTTAAAATCGACAAATTCATAGTTCCCGTTGATTTTGGGATCCTTGACATGGATGAGGACATGTAATGCTCCGTTCCCGGGACGCTTACAGCTGGTAAATCATTATATAATTCCATTAACTTGAAATAAACGTTGGATCGGAAACATTTAAACACCCATTTCATTGCATTACAAATGCTTTTACAAAATAATACATTGTTATCAAATTACAAAATGCATGTTGCATTTCAACACAAAAGCATTATAAATATGGATGTCATCCAAAAGAGCTGAGTAGGTGCCCCGTGCCATCCTCAACAACATTACCTACCAACCGGAAACACATAAAAGTCAACGTTGCTGAGTAAGTTCTAGTTTTATAATAAAACATGCTTTATCTCGCTTAATACCGTTCTTTACAATCATACATGATCATGCACTATACATACATATAGATAATATCATTATTATATTCATCATTCGTTCCTTAACTTTTTTACATTCCATACCAATACCATGAACTTTACCCCATTGTCACGCATAAAGCGGTACTGGGCATAGGTCTATCATAGACCCCCATTTATTGTGCTTGGTGGCCTGACTACAATACTAGGGTAAATTCATTTGTAACATTGTCTTGTGTTGTACCTCACAGTCACGCATAAAGCGGTACTGGGCCGAGTCTATCATAGTCCCCCATACATTGCGCCCGGTGGCCTGACCATAGTACTAGGGTAAGCGACAAAGGTTCTATACAAATGATCAGTTATAAAGACGGAACCCGGTGTGCATCCTTCTGGGGTAGCTAGCCCACACAACTTTGAACTAACACCCTTCATGGGGCGTGAATCAACATATAAGGCTTGCAAGACTTTCTTTTTTCTTCACTTTTATTAATGCATGCATTCTGTTATTATGTTCCTCTTTTCTTTATCTTCCACTTTACGTTACATAATACTTTCAATTCATTCATTAACCTAAAAAGTAAAGCCACGGGAAGACAATCATACATAATAACGAACATGAATATAAACATATAGCAACACCATGCAGGGCACATCATACATAACATAACATACATCTCACATACCTTCATGCATAAGCATCAATCATACATCATCAATCATGCCCATCATATCATCTATGACCTCAAAAGTCCGCTTACATGAAGCCCCGGTAACCTCCCAAGTCAAAACCTATATCTGCATTTCCTTTGTTCATCCGAATTTCTTTTGTTCATCCGCATTTCTTTTGTTCATCCGCATTTCTTTTGTTCATCCCCATTTCTTTTGTTCATCCGCAATTCTTTTGTTCATTTGCATTTCTTTTGTTCATCAGTGTTTCTTTCCACTCTTCTGCATTTGCCAATGCGTACGAGCAGAACATGTCCGCATCGCTTCTGGTGTTCCGCATTTGTCAATGCATAAGAACAATTAGTTCTTCTCGAGCAGACTCTTCATCCGCATTTCCTCCGGTCACATAAGTTTCATCCGCATTTCCCCCAGTCGCAGAAATTTCATCCTCATTTCCTCCGGTCGCACAACTTTCATCCGCATTTCCTCTTGCTTATCCACATTAGCAAATACGGATGAGTTAGACTCAAAGGGTCATCCGCATTAGGAACACTTAAGCATTTATTCTAATACTTAGGTGCATGAGCCCTATTTGGGCGCATGAGCAGCCCTATTCGCACCTGAACATCAGATTTCAGTCCCCAAACCTCACCTACCTTGTTCTAAGCTTAAATGTTACATTCGAAGCCATAGAAACACAACCATAACAACATCAAACACATACATAGCCCAAGATCAAACCCCACCCGCTACATACACATATACATACATACGGGTATAAAACCCAACTTTATAAAAATATCATACATGCATTTCCAGCCCCAAAATAGTTAAAAACATGTAAAAAGAGGGGTCCTAGAACTCACCTTAGAAGCCTCTTGGGTATGACTTCCTTCAAAACCATTTGGTAGAGTTCACACCTAGAAACCCACGAATTCTTACCTTGAATTCGAACTTCTGCTCATGTTCTTCTTCAAAATCAGAATTTTGCACTTTCTCTCTCTAAAACATCCAAATGTTGAGTGTGTGTGTAGGCTCAAGGGCGGCCATACGACCTTTATCACCCACTTTTAAACTTATTGTCCTTTTGGACACTTTTACCCCTCAACTTGGGTAAAATATATTTTCTTTCTTTTTCTTCACTTTATTCTTTTTTTTAGCCTAAAAAATAACCGGGTATTATTGGACAAAAATCTTCCTCTTATCCTAGGTCGACCTTTCTTAGCGACTGCTTGGGGCCCTTATTAATGTTTGTACAGGCAAACTCACGCTTAGAGTAGACGAGGAGGTAGGAACTTTTGATATAAGCCAATCCATAAAACACCCTCAACATCATGATGACTCACTCCATTACGTTGATGCTTGTGATTCAATCATAAGGTGTCATTTGAAGAAAACTCCTCAAGATGAGGCTTGCAACTTATGGTTCTATATGCCCAAGACACATAGAATATTCATGCGGTTAGTACGTAATTATCCAAGTCGGGTTATACCCAATAACAAGCTTAGCAAACACCAATTAATATTCAATTGATGATAGGATCATGCAATTAAATATTTACACCAATTTAGAAAATGGGTTTTTTAAATAAGTTGCATTTGAGAGGGAACAACTTATTAGGATATTTTGTTCAATAATATTATTTGATGTGTTATTTAAATTGGTTAGATGACACCAAATAATAATGAGAGATTATAACTTATAAGTTAAATGATTAATTATATAAGTTATATATAACTTGTACATACAATTAAATGGTTAATTGCATGTCTAGTTACAAGACCATTCAACTTGTGTGTATGTGTTCCTTTTAAAATGAAAAAAAGGGGGGAACCCTTTTTGGATCAATTTTCGCCCCCCCCCCCTTTATTTTCACTGGGTCCTTGGCCTTGATACAAAACACACATCAATACTTGTCTTGAAAAACCCTTTTCTCTCATATCTCAATACATGAAAGAACACCAAAAGGGGCTCTCTCTCTCTCTCTAAAAGCTACGGCCAGGAGCAGCAGCATAAGGAGTTTTGAGAACGATTTTGGGTGGTATTGGTGTTGATTCTTCCTAACAAGAAGGTGCTTTGCAAGGAGGCTTGGGGTATACAAGCTTGAGGGCTCCTTCTTGGAGTTTTGGCCGAGATTTTGAGCATTAATCATCCTTCTTCTCTTAGTCGATTTTGCTGCTGGAAGGAGGTAGTTTGGCAGCTTGTTTGGTTGTCACATTATGAATGTTTTATGTGTTTATATAGCTTGCTTATTCACATATTAAAGATCGTTTTGATTTGGGTTTGTTTTTCCATCTTAAAACATGATTTAGTACATGAAATTTTCAGCTTACTAACATGTTATAATGCTATACTTCCGCTGCGTTTTTCAGAAAGTTTAAAAGGTTAAACTTGTTTTCTTGTGTTCTATCAAACCCATCAATGGCATCAAGAGCCGGTTATGTGGATAACTTGCTTGTTCTTAGTCTTTAAAATCGGTTTTAAAGAAGTATTATCACATATTATAGGCTGATTTTGGGCTGCTATTTTGTATGAATGATTCCCCAAACTTTCAAGGTCATATCACACATGCTAGTGATTAGACCTTGAAAGATATATATTATGAAATGTTGATTGTTTGGACAATGTTTAAAACCAAAATTTCAGTTTATGTCGGCTGAAATTTGGTGGTTTTAAGTGTGGTTTCATTATATGTTTGGATGATATGATCATTGGATGTTAGTGTGCTTAACCTAGCCTTTGGCCTTTTGATTTGGATGATTGGAATGGTTGGTTTTATTCATTCAATTGGGTTATAATATTTATGTTATTATTTGGGTTGTAATTATTTGTTCATTTGGTTATGTAATTAATAGATTAGGTGCATTTCTTTTATTAGAAAAATGTATTAGGATACAATTTTGTAAAAGGAAGATGCACAAGATCAAGACCCAAAGATGGACATCAAAGACATGGAACTTGAAGCATATGGATGCAAGTTCAAGTGGGGGTCTATGATGACCTCAATTTTGTGTTGATTTCAACCCTTAGGAAAGACCTTATGATGACACTTGTGATGGCAAAGAAGTGTTGTCAACTTAGTGGCTATGGTTATGCACTCATGTTTGTATGTTTATGCTTGTTTGATTGTTTGGTTGATATTTTGTCATTCATTACAAACTCATTAACAAAACTTTACAAGCTGAAAATTGGTAGTTCTTAATCCTTAAAAGTAATAAAAGGTTATTAAAATGATTTAATGATTTTATGATTAAAATTGGTTTTAATCAAAGGACCATAGGGTACCTTGTATTTGAAAGCATGCAAATACAAGTACATAGAGTTTTCTAAAACTTGTATTATAAAATCTCTAGAATTTTAAACAAGATCAACACCGTCCTTTTACACAACACTTGAGTCACTTGGGAACTCTTAGTGGGATAAAGGTCACCTAACCATTTTGAGGGAACTTGCGATTTGAGGTGAGAATGCCTTATTTATGGGATAAAGGTCACCTAACCACTTATTTTGGCAAACTCACACGTAGGTGTAAGTAGGGTATCTTGATTTGCAAACCATGTCAAATGGATCACCTACGGTGTGGTTTCCAAATGGTGTTCATGGGATTAACATGCCGACATTACATATGATGTTTCAAGTCGATCCCATGTTTCTAGAAGTTGCAAATGGTTGCAATCGTCAAACGTTGAGCACCTTATTAATTTAAATCGTAGATAAAGGTCACCTAACCACAATTTAAATGTAATGTTGGGTTCTAGAATTTAATATAAAATGACCTTAAAAGGCATTAATTATTGAAAATAACAATATCGAAAATACTAAAATAGATCTTTGTTAAATTTTGTAGATGGCCACCAACAATGAAAATCATGATAACTCATTTGCGTCCAACCAATCATTACGAGCGATCCTCCAAAAGGAACGTCTAAATCATAACAACTTTATTGATTGGTATGGAAACTTGAGAATCGTTCTCAAGCAAGAGAGAAGATCATATGTTTTAGACGACCCTATCCCCGATTAACCTACCGAGGATGATGAGGAGGCCTACAACGATTGGCTCAAGTACACTGAGGACTCTATCCAAGTGTCTTGTCTCATGCTAGCGAGCATGACTCCGGATCTCCAAAAGGAGTATGAACATCACGGAGCTTACGACATGATAACCCAGCTAAAAGAAACGTTCCAAACGCAAGCAAGGGTTGAGCGCTTCGAAACGGTTCGAGCACTCCATGCATGTCATATGGACGACAACCAATCTGTTTCATCTTATCTACTTAAGATGAAAAGTCATATTGACCGCCTCAAGAGGCTTAATTGTCCTGTCTCAAAGGAATTGGCCACGGATTTGATCCTTAATGGCCTTACCAAGAAGTTCGAGACATTCGTGTTGAACTACAACATGAATGCTTGGGACAAAAGCATTGGTGAGCTTCGCTCAATGCTGAAAACGGCTGAGGTGGGCATGGGTAAAAGGGTTTTACCCGTTCTCACCATCAATGAAAGTGGGAACAAGAAAAGGCCTCATCCCGCACCCAAGGCAAAGGTTGCCAAGGGTAAGGGACCCGTGTGAGGAAAGGGGAAAGGGGTGGCAAGGGTGCCACCCAAACAACAAGAGAAGAAGCATAAGGTTGCTACCAATGACCCATGCTTCAAGTGTGGGGAGATTGGACATTGGGCATGAAATTGTCCTGTCCATCTCTAAGAGTTGAAAGCCAAGAGGGATGCCGGGCAGACCTCAAGTACAATATACATGATTCATATTGATCTTAATGTTACATCTTCAAACACATGGGTATTAGATACCAGATGTGGAACTCATATTTGCAATTTGTTGTAGGGGTTCAAAAGAAGTAGGGACTTCAATAAGGGGATGTTAGCCTCTTCATGGGCAATGGAACCAAAGTTCAAGTTGAAGCTCGTGGGGCCTACATCCTAAAACTTCCAAGTGGCTTGGATGTTATTTTGAAGAATGTTTTGTATGCTCCTAGTTTGACTAGGAACATTATTTCTGTATCCCAATTAAGACATTATGATTATGTATTATCTTTTGTTGAAAATGATATTCATGTTTCTTTAAATGATATGTTCTATTTTAAAGCAATTCCCATTAATGGTATTTATGAATTGGTTCATGAAAATGCTTTAAATAGTTCATTGTACCATGTTAACACCAAGAAACTCAAGTTGGATTTGAGTGATACCTATCTTTGGCATTGTCGTCTTGGTCATATAAACAAGAAACGTATACAAACACTACAAAAGAATGGTCTTTTAAAAACGAATGAATGTGATTCATTTGATGTTTGTGAATCTTGTTTACAAGTTAAAATGACTAAGGCACCCTTTAGTGGAACTAACGAAGGGCAAAAGATTTATTAGGAATCATACATTCGGATGTATGTGGTTCTTTTAAACCAATGACTAGGAATGGTGAAAGATACTTCATTACCTTTACCGACGATTATGGTCGCTATGGGTATGTGTACTTATTAAGGCACAAAGATGAAGCTTTTGAAATGTTCAAAATCTTCAAGAATGAAGTAGAAAATCAACTCAACAAGTCGATTAAAGTTCTCCGCACCGATAGAGGAGGTGAATACCTAAGTGATGCTTTTCAAGATCATCTTATAAGTTGTGGGATTGTCTCACAACTCACTCCACCTGGAACACCACAACATAATGATGTGTCTGAGAGGAGGAATCAACCTTATTGGATATGGTTCGATCTATGATGCGTAGAAGCACATTACCTCTATCATTTTGGGGTTTCGCTTTGCTCTCCACGGCCCGCATTTTAAATATGGCCCCAACCAAAAAGGTGGGAAGGAACCTTTTGAGATATGGCATGGAAGAGTTCCATCCCTATCATACTTAAGGGTCTGGGGTTGTGAGTCTGACGTTAAGACTCCCACTCCAAACAAATTGGAAGTCCGATCCACCAAGTGTATCTTTATTGGATATCCTAGAGATTCTATGGGATATTATGATCCACTGGAACTAAAGGTGTTTGTTGTCAGAAAGGGTGAGTTCTTAGAAGCAAAGTTCCTTATGGAAGGAACTAGTAGTAGAATAGTGGATCTTGAGGAGGATCAAGAACCACAACCCGATGCACGTTTGGTTGAAACTAGCACTCAACATGAGGATGTTGAGGATGATCAAGCGATTGATCAATACACACAAAACGTTCGCAGAAGTGGTAGAACTAGTAATCCACCTGAAAGATACGGATTTTTCATGGATGGATGCTATGTGGTTCATTCAGATGAACCAACCACATACGATGATGCAGTGTCCAATTTGGATTGTGACAAATGGCTTGAGGCCATGAACGTTGAGATGCAATCCATGTATGACAATCAAGTTTGGGACTTGTTGTACCTCCTCTTAATTCCATGGTAGTTGGAAGTAAGTGGGTTTTCAAGAAGAAAACCGATATGCATGGAAACTTGGATACTTATAAAGCTAGACTTGTAGCAAAGGGTTTCACTCAACTCAAGGGTTGATTATGATGAAACCTTCTAACCTGTTGCGATGCTAAAGTCTATAAGGATATTGTTTGCCATAGCTGCTCATTATGATTATGAGATTTGGCAAATGGATGTCAAAACCGCTTTCCTAAATGGATATCTTGAGGAAGATGTCTATATGGTTCAACCTGAAGGTTTTGTCATCCAAAACATCCTAATAAAGTATGCAAGTTAAAGAAATCAATCTATGGATTGAAGCAAGCGTCGAGAAGCTGGAATCATCGTTTTGATGAGGAGGTAAAGAAATTTGGCTTCATCAAAAATGCTGATGAGGCTTGTGTGTATAAGAAGGCTAGTGGGAGCATAGTAACTTTCCTAGTATTGTATGTTGATGACATACTACTATTTGGAAATGACATTCCAACCTTGGAAGGTGTAAAAACCTGGCTTGCAAGTTGTTTTTCCATTAAGGATCTTGGTGAAGCCGCCTATATTCTGGGAATAAAGATCTATAGGGATAGATCAAGGCAGTTATTTGGTTTAAATCAAAGTGCGTATATTGATAAAATCTTGAAAAGGTTCAAGATGGAGAACTCTAAGAAAGGTACCATACCTATTCAAAGAGGAACGATATTGAGTATGACTCAATGTCCAAGCTCAAAGGATGAGCAAGATAAAATGAAGGCAATCCCATATCCATCTGCTATTGGATCCATCATGTATGCGATGATATGCACTCGACCGGACGTGTCATGCACCTTAAGCATGACAAGCCGTTACGAGCAAAATCCTAGAAACAGTTATTGGATGGCTGTTAAGAACATACGTAAGTACCTAAGGAGGACAAGAGATATGTTCTGTATCTATGGATCTGGTGATGAGGAACTCGTTGTAAAGGGTTACACGGATGCGAGTTTCCAAACCGATCGTGATGATTCTCGGTCACAATCGGGATATATTTTCATTCTGAATGGAGGAACGGTCTCATGGAAAAGCTCCAAACAGGATGTGGTGGCTCTATCAACTACAGAATCAGAATACGTCACCGCCTCATTGGCAGCTCAAGAAGCTGCATGGTTAAAGAAATTCATTACCGATCTGAGGGTTGTCCCTTCCATTCAGGACCCCCTAGAGATCTTTTGTGATAACGAGGGTGCGATTGTTCAAATCAAAGAACCTCGTGCTCATCAAAAGCCTAGGCATTGAGCGGAGATTCAACTACATATGAGATGAAGTTGAAAAGGGAAAGATATGTATTCGCAAAGTTCACACGGATCAGAACATTGTGGATCCTCTCACGAAGCTCCTTGAAAAGGCAAAGCATGAAGGTCATACTTGTGCCATGGGACTTCGATATTCTAGTGATTGGATTTGATCTGTAAATTTTGTATTTGGATATGTGGAACTTTTATTATTTGAATAAAATTATTTGGTTATAATGTTTCAATTAATGTTCCAATTTAGCATGTTTAATCCATGAGTAAATTGTTTACTCTAAATGTCTGTAGTCATTCATACTTGTGGGAACAAGTGTGAGGGTAAGATTACTATGAACTTGGATTGGTTGATATTCATAAGGATGAATATAGAGCAATGGGTTGCTACCAAGGTTCATAGATATTTGTGGGACACAAATATTGGACTATCCGCATCTCAAATTTTACTACATGGAATCTTATTGATTGATCATAAATAAATTTGAGTAAAGGGGAATATTATTTAGTATCCTCAAACCTGAGATACATATTGGGTTTTGATATTCACCAAGTGTTATACCTTGAGCTTGTTCTTCACTGTCCTGAAATAGTGGACAGTACATAAGGTATGTTAATGTATGACACGAGGTGTTTGTGAGAAACATATGTGGTCAAGATGGAATTTGTTCCTCTTATTCATTGAGAGTTAGATGTCTAAGGCCTGATAAGTTAAATCAACAAGGAATGATCACTCTATGTTCTTGGATTTAACATGACGTGTGTAACAAAAGGATAGATGATTGATTCACCTAAATCATTTAAAGTAGGGTACTAGCAAGGGATGATGTTATTGAATGGCTGTAAGTCATGCGTATTAAGGGTAGTATCTGTTGTTAGGCGGTATTTGCTGCTTGCATCAATCTTCTATGAATCTTGGGCAAGTGGGAGATTGTAGGGTTCTATATGCCCAAGACACATAGAATATTGATGCGGTTAGTACGTAATGATCCAAGTCGGGTTATACCCAATAACAAGCTTAGCAAAAACCAATGAATATTCAATTGAGGATATGATCATGCAATTAAATATTTACACCAATTTAGAAACTGGGTTTTCTAAATAAGTTGCATATGAGAGGGAACAACTTATTAGGATATTTTGTTCAATAATATTATTTGATGTGTTATTTAAACTGGTTAGATGACACCAATAATAATGAGAGATTATAACTTATAAGTTAAATGATTAATAATATAAGTTATATATAACTTGTACATACAATTAAATGGTTAATTGTATGTCTAGTTACCAGACCATTCAACTTGTGTGTATGTGTTCCTTTTAAAATGAAAAAAAAGGGGGGAACCCTTTTTGGATCAATTTTCGGCCGCCCCCCCCTTTATTTTCATTGGGTCCTTGGCCTTGATACAAAACAAACATCAATACTTGTCTTGAAAAACCCTTTTCTCTCATATCTCAATACATGCAAGAACACCAAAAGGGGCTCTCTCTCTTTCTAAAAGCTACGGCCAGGAGCAGCAGCATAAGGAGTTTTGAGAATGATTTTGGTTGGTTTTGGTGTTGATTCTTCCTAACAAGAAGGTGCTTTGCAAGGAGGCTTGGGGTATACAAGTTTGAGGGCTCCTTCCTTGGAGTTTTGGCCGAGATTTTGAGCATTCATCATCCTTCTTCTCTTGGTCGATTTTGCTGCTGGAAGGAGGTAGTTTGGCAGCTTGTTTGGTTGTCACATTATGAATGTTTTATGTGTTTATATAGCTTGCTTATTCAAATATTATAGATCCTTTTGATTTTGGTTTGTTTTTCCATCTTAAAACATCATTTAGAACATGAAAATTTCAGCTTATTAACATGTTATAATGCTATACTTCTGCTATGTTTTTCAGAAAGGTTAACTTGTTTTCTTGTGTTCTATCAAACCCATAAGCAACACTCAATTTATAGAGCTCCAAATCACCGAACCCATTTGTGAGAACCAAATCACTCCAGAACTAGAAGTTGATGAAACATCATTTCATCAAGAAGCCTTTGAGATCATTGAACAAGATCCAAAACCTAAAGCCAAACCTTTTTTCGAAGACCCTCCAGTTTTAGAGCTCAAGAACTTCCATCTCATCTTGAATAAGATTTTCTTGAAAGCAAATCTCAACTCCTGTCATAATTTCATCCGCCTTGACAATTGATGAGAAGAACAAGTTGCTCAATGTGATTAAGGCACATAAACGAGCAATTGCATGGAAAATCATGGACATGAAGGGAATCAATCACTCCTTTTGCACTCATGAAATATTGATGGAGGAGAACTTCAAATCCATCATTCAAACTCAAAGACATTTAAACACAAGTATGCAAGAGGTGGTGAAGAAAGGAGTAATCAAACTGCTAGATGCCGCTTTGATTTACCCTATTTTTTATTCACCTTGGGTTAGTCCTGTTCAAGTTGTTCCAAAGAAAGGAGGAATGGTTGTTGTAACTAACAAGAAGAACGAGCTTATTCCCACTCATATGGTTACAGGATGGAGAGTTTGCATAGACTATCACAAACTCAATCACTTCCCTCTTCCTTTCATCGAACAAATGCTTGAGAGATTATCTAGAAAAATGTTCTATTATTTCCTGGATGGTTTCTCAGGTTATTTTCAAATTCCTATTTCTCCCAAAGATCAATAGAAGACAACATTCACCTGTCCATATGGTACATTTGCATAACGGAAAATCCCCTTTGGATTGTGTAATGCTCATGCTACATTTCAAAGGTTCATGGTAGCAATCTTTTATGACATGATTGAACACTCAATGGAAGTCTTCATGGATGACTTATCCATCTTTGGGAACTCATTCAAACAATGTCTTGAAAATTTGGAAAATATGCTAGTTAGATGTGAAGATTCTAACCTTCTTTTAAATTGGGAAAAGTGCCACTTCATGGTTATGGAAGGAATATTGTTGGGAAACAAAATCTCTCGAGTAGGGCTTGAAGTCGATCAAGCGAAAGTTCACACCGTTTCTTAACTTTCGCATCCCATAACCGTGAATGATATGAGAAGTTTCCTAGATCATACAGGATTATACCATCGTTTCAATAAAGATTTCTAAAAAATCGCTCGACCAATGACTTAACTTCTTGCGAAAGACACTCAATTCGTATTTTCTGACAAAAGCATTTGTGCATTCAAATTGCTTAAGGAGAGTCTGGTAACCACTCCAATCATGGTTTCCCAAGACTGGATGCTACCATTTGAACTCATGTGCGATGCAAGCAATTTCGCGGTAGGAGCCGTATTAGGACAAAGGGAAAACAAGAAATTTCACCCAATTCATTATGTGAGCAAGACCCTGAACAACAAACAAGAAAACTACCCCACCACCAAAACAGATCTTCTTGCAGTAGTTTTCGCATGTGACAATTTCCGCCCGTAACTAATCCTTTCATAATCAATCATTTATACCGATCATGCAGCCCTTAGTTATTTGTTCAACAAACAAGATGCAAAGCCGAGATTGATTCGCTGGATACTTCTGCTTCAAGAATTTGACATCGAAATTGGTGATAAGAAAGGAGCAGAAAATATAGCGGCGATCATCTCTTGCATCTTGAAGATTCAAGTCTTTCACCAACTGAGGAAGCCACAATAAATGACAATTTTCCTCATTAATTCCTCATGCACATTCAATCCTCAATCGATGAACATCCATGATTCGCTGATTTTGCAAATTACTCAGCAAGCAGAATCCTCCTGAAAGGAATGACTTATTAGCAAAAGAAGAATTCTTTACTCATATCAAACATTACTATTGGAAGGATCCATATCTTTTCAGAATCAGTGTAGACCAACTCATTCGAAGATGTGTATACAGAAGCGAAGTAGAACAAATCCTAAGGCACTGTCAGGAAGGACCCATAGGAGGACACCATGGAGCAACCATAACAGCTAAGAAAGTATTTGACTCTGGATTTTACTAACCCATGATATTCAAAGATGCTCACAACATGGTATGCACCTGCGATGCATGTCAAAGAGAAAACATTATCTTAACACAGGATGAGATGCATCAGAAACCAGTTCAAGTATGCGAGATTTTTTGATATATGGGGTATTGATTTCATGGGGCCTTTCCTGGTGTCATTTTGCAATCGTTATATCTTGGTAGTAGTTTATTACATTTCAAAATGGGTTAAAACTAAAGCCCTTCCTACCAACGATGCTAGAAATGTTGTCACATTCCTTAAGAAACTATTCCCTTGTTTTGGTGCCCCAAAACCATAAGGAGTGGTCTACCAAGTTACTTGATGCACTATGGGCTTTTCGAACAGCCTATAAGACTCCCATCGGCATAACACCATTCAAACTAGTCTATGGGAAGTCATGTCATCTACCTGTGGAATTAGAGCACAGGGCCTTTTGGGTACTTAAAGCGGCAAACATGGACCAAGACCTTGCAGGAAAGAATCGATTCCTACAAATTCACGAATTGGAGGAATTGAGAGAACAAGCATACAAAACCGCTAGGGTTTTCAAAGAAAAGACAAGGAAATTCCATGACACACGATTAAAGAACACAAAATGATTTCACGTGGGAGAACGTGTCTTACTATATAACTCTAGTTTCCATTTTGTGAATCGAAGGATCGCGAACAGGAATTATCAATGTGAGTCGATTGACAAGTCAACGTTTGCAGAAACAATGTTGATTTGGTTTAATTGTTTGAAATAAATTTAAATATCAATAAATGTTCAAGAACACACGTAACAAAACACAATTAATGATTAATATGTATTTCATTAGAATATGCTAATGATTACAAATATAATGAAAGAATGATATCAAAGTATGTTATGATGTGACGGCTGCTAGGTTTGATTGAGAGACATTGAAGTGATTGTCGTATTGCTATTGCTGTTGCCCATCAATCAATGGTCTAAAATAACCTGTTTGAACTGAAACCTAGGATCCATATATATAGACAATGATGTTTCAGTTATAGGAAACACCGGATCTCTGGGATTTGATTTGTTTCTGTTAAGGAATCATCGGATTTCTCGGGATTCGCATAACTGCCTAGTTGACTTGTTGAATCGTAATACTAGCATTATACAAGTGTTTGTACTCCGCAGGAAGTTTGTCTTCCGTAGATGATTTGCTCTTCCGCAGAAGGATTGTTCTTCCGCAAAAGTCTTGTTCTTTCGAAGCAATCTTGTTCTTCACTTCTTGTTGTTCATCCACAGAGGATCTTCAGATGAATACTTACTTGTAAGAAATGTATCTACGGAAGAACAAAATGTTCAACCGTAGATGTTTCTTACACTTGGTCAATTTCATAAGTTGACCAGGTATAATGTTTTTACCTGCATCCATACATAAATCAACACACAAAAATTGGTTAACCTATATATTTAATGCATACACAATAATGAATTACAAACATTCATTATAGATATTAATTCAAGTACTAAGCCTATACATAATGAACTAGATCTACTAATCCTAGACCTAACAATACTCCCCCTTAGGCTTAGATACTTGCAATCAGTTCTTCAACAATGAAAGTTCCATGACTCTGGCAATGATCTTATTGTAGAAGTAAGACACAACAGTCTTCTAATCATCATACTTGTAGTTGATCTTCATCTTGCTGAACTTCTTCAGAGTCTCAAAGCTTATCCCCAGAACATCTTCCTCCGTAGTAAGTGTGTCTAACACTTTGTTGTTATTCATCACTTTTAACTCATCTTGCTCTGAAATTCTGAGTTCTGTTACTTCATCAAAAGTTGTTCCCATTAGCAGTCCATCATTGAATCTTCTTCTTTTGTAGGCTTTGGCATGTAATTTGTCAATCACTTGGATCCCATGGACATGCAGAAACAAATCATTCTGTGCTTTTTCAGCAGCCAACTTAGGAAAGAATTTGTCATTAAGGTATGAGGTGTAGCTGGGATGAAGTAATTTGATTTCCACAGGATCAAAGATCCTGATCCGGTCAGATTTCTTGTTTTCAGCATTTCTTAACAACACCAACTCCTTTGTTTTCTCAACATAACCCCATTCAGTTATAGGGTATGTGAATTGAGTCCCTTCAATGTATTTGATTGCTGCTGTAGTTCTACTTTTGTATCCAACCCTCTTCAAGAATCATCATCTATAGATTCTGAGGCATTGGACTTATGTCTTTTAAGCCCTTTGATTCTCTTCTGATGCTCTGCATCTTCCCTTTTAGTTTCACTTAGGACATCCTCTTTAACATTAGTCTTGAGCTTTCCTACTAGAGTTGAGAAGTCTCTTCCTCTAAGGTGAATTGGATAATTACAGATGATCAGGCTTTGAAGATCTTTGAAGTCATTCTCTGGTCGACTCACCACCGAAAATACATCATGGAAGTATTCAACTCTTCCAGATGTTCTTTCAATAATATGTAAGACCCCGAAAAGTCAAAACGAGTCATTAAGGATAATGGGCTTGATTAATGGGTATTTTAATAAGATAAAGAAATGGTCATGGGCTAAATTAGGCTTATTGGGTAGTGGCCTATAGGATTAAAGACCCATAATCAGCCCTTAAGCACCCAAACCAGCCTTCATCTTCCTCACTGCAACCCTAGCCACCAAAATTCGTAGGGAGAGAAAGTAAAGAGAGAAAGTGAAGAAAACTCAAGATTTGAAGCTTCCAAGGTTAAGAGATTGAAGATCTAGGTGTTTGAGCATCAAGATCTGAGAATGAAGCAACAAATCTAGGTAACAATCAACCTCTAAACCCTTCTGTAGATCAAACCCGGATTCTAGGGTTTTGAGTTTTGAAAAGTTGCAAAGAATCGCATAAAGGTCACATTTTTACATATGAAAACATGTATAAAGCATAGATTTAGCCTCATGGAAGATAAACTAAGAGATTGGACGTAAAAAGTTATGATTCTGGGTTAAAACGGACTGGTACGTGATTTTTATGCGATCTGCGAAACTGTATATGCATCCAGCGAATTTGCATATTCAACCAGCGAAACTATAAGGACATCCAGTTTCGCGGACATGGTTTTCCAACAAAAGTTGGGCAAAACTGGCAGCGAAACTGGTAGTGAAGATGTTAGCGAAACTGCCAGCGAAGGTGCTTGCGAAACTAGAAGCGAAAGTACTCGTGAAACTAGCAGCAAAAGTGTTGGCGAATCTAGCTGTGAAATGACTGATCTTGCAGCGAAATTAGCAGCGAATTTAGGCAGAAAATTAACCCCTTAGACTGTTAACTTGTCTGCAGGTTGTGTAGTGTGATCCTAGCCTAGAAAGCTTAGTCTAGAAGTTATTTGTGGTATCCAGGTGAGTTCTAGATCCCCTATTTATAAGTTTTTCCAT
This sequence comes from Flaveria trinervia, assembly GCA_025506515.1. Taxonomy (NCBI): domain Eukaryota; kingdom Viridiplantae; phylum Streptophyta; class Magnoliopsida; order Asterales; family Asteraceae; genus Flaveria; species Flaveria trinervia. The sequence goes on from JACCIX010000918.1 coordinate 87,311, forward strand.
GTTTTTGGGCTATTATGCATACTAAATTTACGTTTTTAAATAACCAAGATTTTAAGGGGTTGTAACAGGAAGAACGATTTTTCTATAAGTAAAAGTGCTATATAATGTTTAAATCTAAAAATTTTTCACCAGGGGCCCGCTGTGAGGGGCGTTGCCCCTTGGACCACACTAGGGGTTGCCGCCTCTAGGACCTCACTGTCAGGGCCTTCCGCCCCCGAACCCCCGCTGTCCCATGGAGGATTGGTTATGTTTTATGACGACTAGTACTTGGTATGATGTGTACTTTATAAGTTAAGTATTATATATTAGAGTGAAAGATGATAATAACGAAAAGCGAAACTTAATGAATGTTACCCCCTGGCCCATTTGATGATGGAAAGTCTGGCAAGCACTATGATAGACTTCACTTATGTGAGTCTGATTTATGATGATGGATCCATATTCATGAGCGGGCTATGTGCCTTACAGTGTGGATCAACTATCAGGGGTTAGCTACCGTTTTCATGTACACTGACAGGGATCGACATGTGTTGTTGATCAACATGGAGCTCTTGCTTTGTGCAATCTCGTTTATGATGAAGTGAAAGTTATGAAAGAATGAAAGATAATGAATGTGATTATTATGATGAAAATGTTATGTACGATGATGTATGCATGGTCATTATATGAAGGATAAAGTTTATATTTTCTTATATTATCTAGAATTAGAACACACTCAGCGAAGCTGACTTTTATACATAATAGTTGGCAGGTAAACGCTGATGCTGAGGATGGCACACGGAGCTACTTGGGGAGCTATGGATGGCATTACTGTTATGAAATCTTTATTGTGATTCAAGAACAAGTAACATGTTTTGTTTGCAATTAAAGGACAAATGTATGAGTACAATATGATTTCCAAGTTTCTAATGAATGTCTATTTAATTCTGCAGCAATGTTTTGATTATTAAAAATGATTTTATGCTATGATTAACCAACTGTGAGGTTTACCGGGAACGGGGCCTTACATAATAGTACAATTCCAGTCTGGATCATATTTCAAGGTCATGATCCTATTCTCTTCCACAACACTGGGAGTTGTGAGGTGGGCTATTAGTTGTATCAGAGTGGATATTCGTTAAGTTATCTCCCTCACTGTAGTGCCCAGTGGCCATACTTTGCCGGGAATTACTTCTCTTGGCTCTCTAATAAGTTTGTCCTTCCCTTTGTGCTGATCTTTAGGTTCAACTATGATAGGTTCAGCAGGAAGTTTGCTTTGTTGCTCATAGGATGGATGAAGAGCTTTAGTTCTGAATTTTACACCAGTATCCAGCTCAACATTCATCACATGCTCCATCATCCTTCCAAGTTCTCCTACTAACCTTCCCTTAAGCTCATGTGGATTGTAATTATGGCCTTGTAACCAACAAGTCATGTTATATCTACTCAGCTTAGCTGTGTCACAATGTCCCAACTCCTTCTTTGTCTTTTGGATGAATTGAATGGTGCAGAACGCTTCGTAATCACAATTTGGAATCATAAAGCATGCAAGCTCAAATTCATTCAACAAATTCTTCATCTCAGTCATGTTTAGCCTTTCAACCATGTCATAAGGGAAACCATGATTTATGAGTGTCATGAACATGGTTGATTCAGGTCTCTCTTCTAATATGTCTTTTGTAGCCAGAAGATCATCAACCATAGAGACTTCCTTATCTGGTGCAGTGTCTTCTTTGATCAACTCTTTCCACTCTTCATTACTGTCATCATCCTCATGAGAGATAGACTTCATAGTAGATAAATCTACTAAAGGTGGGTGTTCCAGAGATGTGAGTTTTTGTTTCTTGGAAGAACTTTCATCAACAGTTTTCTTCTTCTCAGTTGTACCAAGATACTTTCTCTTGCTTGAGTACAAAATTAGCTCTTTTGTTGCCTTAGTAGATTGTTTTGTTTGAACAGTTGAAACATTAGCATTAGACTCTAATATACAGATCTTCATTTTGAGCTATTCAATCTCTTCTTCTTTTCCATTGATCACATTTGACTAAGTAGACATAGTGTTATTTGCTTGTTCAAGCTTCATCATTATCATTTCCTTTTCTTCTTTTTCAGTTGCTGCTGACTCTTTAAGCTTAGACTCCTTACCAAATAAATCATCAATAACTTCCTTGTCACATTGAGCATCTTCTCTCAGTCTTTTTATTCTGGCTTGTTATTTCATCAACTCTTCATCCTTTTCTCTTATCACCCCATTCAGCTCCTGTATTCTTTGATTTCTTTTGTTCGATTATAGCACTAGCTTGTTGTACTCAGCAACCATATAACTCTTGCTCATAGGGATATCATTATAACTCAGATCATCTTCATTGTAGGCAATTATATCAACATAGTCTGCTTCTTCTTCTTCCTGATATTGAGCATCAATCTTATCATCTTTAACTTCTTCTAGGTCTATACTTGCTAAGCTTGAACTGAGCTCAATGGCTTGATTTGCAAGTTCTTGATGAGGTTGTTGTTGTTGTTGATAATCAGACACTGGAGATACTTGTTTAGTTTCATTTGAGAGTACTGTGGATTCAGTCTTGGATAATGACAGTTTAACTATACTTGCTTGTGAGACTACCTCTGTCTCCCTAGTGTAAAGACTCTTTGGTGAGTGGGGTTGGATGGGAGAGATTGGTTCTGTATTTTGGCTGGCTGGAGATTGTGGTTGAGGTGTTTATTGTTGATTTGGTGATGGACGGTGGATGGAGAGATTGGTTCAGTATTTTGGTTGGCTGGAGATTGCTGATGCATGGGTGATGTATTTGGTGAGTGTGTGTCTTGAACAAACTTGGTTGGAGAGTTCTTTTGTTCATCTTTCCACACAAGCTCTAGAGGGCACTTCTGGATAATCGAAGCCACACACATTGTGTTCTTTTGCAAATCGATTATCCATCTCTGCAGAAGTATAAGACTTCGTTAAAACCACATTATTGATATGAGAATACGGACAGTTGTGAGATAAAACAAGAATCAAATGGTTTATTCTTCAATATTTCAACATGTTTTACCTTAACAACAGCGGATTAAGAACACAGATATATGTTTGCTTAATGTTTTGATTTTGTGATGTTTGAATGCTGAGGAAGTGGGAAAAAGTTTGTTCAGAGTGAGTTTTTCTAGATTTGAAAAGTGAGCTGAAAAAGTGAATAATGAATTTGAGAGGTCAAACACATCATTTATACTCTCAGACACATTAATTTATCTCATTTATTAAGTGGGACCCTTAATGTATTCTTCCGTAGAACATCTACGGATCGACAACATCTGCTGATGATGTATTCTTCCGCAGATTACCACAAATTAAATTACATTTGTTGATCGTTATGCATCCATAGTTTACCACTCTACGCATAGACATTTAACATTTTCTCATTGTAGCTTCTGCTGATGCTACAATAGCACAATGCAGAGAGATATTGTTGTATGTATGGTCCAAGTCCATTGGTTTGAACCATTTATTGCTTTAGGACCTTGCTAGCTTTGTATACATGGAAATTTAGCACAAGAAATTTTAAAAAGATTTTTATTAAAATTTTGAAGTATCTAGTAGTAAAGATGATGTGCAGATTCCAATTCCTTCAAATTGATAATGAGATAGACATTTCTGTTGATTGAGTAACTCAACTTCATGTATTCTACTCTCCCTAAATTTATGATTAACATTTATCAAAAATTTCTTTAAGAGGAATATCATGATTTGTAACAGTATGAAGATGATCAGACATATATACACATATGATGGGATCATACTATATTACTAAGCCACTTCCTCATGAGTTACGTTGTTGAATTGACACCTGAACAAAGTTCTGATTGCAAGTATATTGTCCACTTAAATCCATACAAGAGCTCATGTATCAACTAGGCATGCTGATTATCATGTTTTCATATTGATTTGGAAATAATTGTTGTGGGCTTCACATTCAATTCACAAAGATTTTGTCCTCCCTTTGCAAGACAAATCATCACTTTTTAACACTTAAGAACTATGTACTTTAAGTTATAGGGTCTATCTTGAGATGCAATTGGCATCTCAGTAATGCAATGATGTAAAAGCTCAAGATAATATACAGCTGATCACATAGGATTCTTTTGAGAACTTAGATTTGATTGTCATCAGGTCACCAGGTCTTTACTTACGTAAAACAGAGTTGCATTTAACCTAGGTCTTTATTGACACAAAACAGAGGGATGATCAGGATGATGATCTTTTCACCTTTCATAAATGATATTAAGTATGGTGATCATACACCCAGGTCTTTGTTCACACAAAATAGAGGGAGTATGATTTGCAAAGATAGATATTATAAAGTGTTTTACATAGTGTGTTTAGATGAGTGATTTGGTCACATTAGAATAAGACTTTCTTTGTATTCTCAAAATGAGGTTTCCTACAAACAATCATTTTAGCATTATGTTTAGCATGAACTTAGTTTAGTTTCCACTCTAGATGAATCTACTCACATATCAAGAAACCTGTTTAGATTTAATGTTATTGTTGAATTCTTTATGTCGAAGACACATAGAACATTGATGTGGTTAGTACGTCATGATCCAAGTCGGGTCATACCCAATAACAAGCTAAGCAAACACCAAATAGTATTTAATTGATGATATGATCATACAATTAAATATGTATACACCAATTTAGAAAATGGGTTTTCTAAATAAGTTGCATATGAGATTGAACAATTTATATGGATATTTTGTTAATAGATATTGTTTGCAATGTTGTTTAAGATCGTTAAATAACATCAAATAATAAGAGTGTGTGTATGAGTTATTCAATTAAAAGGTTAATTATATGAATAACTTATATTAATAACTTGTTAATGTGTTTAATTAAGGTTTTAAGTTTTGGGGGGAAAACCCATTGTGAAATGGGGAATTCGGCCACCCCCTTTGGGGTTGGCTTCTTTTCATTTCCCTAGTTGTCTTGGAACAAACATTATAGACAAGTCATTCACTCAACTCTCCTCTCTCTCTTACATGCAAAAACCGCAAGAAAGAAAAGTATTCTCTCATCTTCTTGAAGAGTCTCACGGCTGAAACATTCCAGTAGCTCTTCTTTCAGTTTTCTTTGGGTGTTCAACTCCTAGCAACAAGGTGTTTGTGACATAGCTTGGGGTATGAAAGCTTGAGAGGACCTCCTTTGGTGCCTTAGTTGTTTTCTTGGAGCTCATCCTCTTCAATCTCTTCACTTTTGCTGCTGAAAAGGTAGTTTATGGCAGCCTCTTTATGGGTGTCCATAATGTATGTTTGTGTTTACATTGCTAGTCTTATTCACATAAAAGGGTCATTTGTTCTTGGGTTTGTTTATAACTTTGAAATATCAAGATGAAACCCAAAATTTTCAGTTCATTAACAAAGTTATAAAGCTTGTTTCTGCTGCGTTTACACAAAGTTTAAATGGTTAAACTATGAATCTTGTTCTAAGAAACCCCAACATTGGCATGTAGAGCCACTTATGTGGATAGCTAGCTTGTTTTGTCCTTGTTATATTTTGTTTTATGAGACTTTGAAACCCCTTTTAGGGGCTGCTATGTTCATGTTTTATGAATCCCCAAACTTTCAAAGTTATATCACACATGCTTGTGATTAAACTTTGAAAGACATGTATGTTATATTTGTTGCTTGTTTGGGCAAGACAAAACCCGAAATTTCAGTTTGTGTTGGCTGAAATTTCGTGGGTTTTAAGTGTAGATTCATTGTTGGTTTGGATGATATGATCATTGTTTATTATGGTGCATAACCTAGCCCTTGACATTGTGTTATTTGGATGTTTATTATGGTTGTATTTATTCATTCAATTGGGTTGTATAATCTTTTATTTGTGTTTGGTTTAAAGTGTAATTTATTTATTATTGGGCTGTAATAAATAGATTAGGTACTTTTCATTTTACTAGAAATCTTATATTAGGATATAATATCTTGTAATATGAAGATGTACGTGTTAGAAGCACAAAGGGAAGACACAAGAAACATGGAGCATTTGGATGCGGTTTCGAGTGGGAGGTTCATGGAACTTTTGAGTTGTGTTTTGTCCCTTAGGAATGTCCTATGGTCCACACTTGTGATGGCAAACAAGTGTGGCCATTTTAGGTGCTATGGTTATGCACTTACATTTGGTTGATTCATGGTTGTTTGATTATGGTATTATGGTTGATGACTTTACATATGATGTTTGCTTAACTATCTTTTCAATGATCATGACAAACTATCTAAATGGGCTTTAATCATTAAAAGGTAATAAAAGGTTATTAAAATTGTTTAATGTTTCAAAGATTAAAAGGGGTTTTAATCAATGTACCATAAGGTATCTTGTTTTGAAAACATACAAATATGTAAACATAATGTTTTCTAAACTTGTATTATAATATCTTTATACCTTTTAAAAAAAATAAGATCAACACCGTCCTTTTACACAACAATCTTGAATCGCTTGGGAACTCTTAGTGGGATAAAGGTCACCTAACTACTTATTTTGGCAAACTCACACGTGTTTGTAAGTAGGGTGTCTTGATTTGCAAACAATGTCAAATGGATCACCAACGATATGGTTTCCAAATGGTGTTGATGGATTAACATGCCGACTTTACATATGATGTTTCAAGTCGATCCCTTACCTCTAGAAGTTGCAAATGGTTGCAACCGTCAATCGTTGACCACTTTATTAATTTAAATCGTGGGATAAAGGACACCTAACCACCTTTTAAATGTAATGTTGGATTCTAGATTTTAATATGAAAATGACCTTAAAAGGTATTAATTTTTAAAATAACAATATCGAAAATACTAAAATTGATCTTTCTTAAATTTTGTAGATGGCCACCAATAATTATGATAATCACGATAATTCATCCACGTCCGCCCAATCTTTACGAGCGATTCTCCAAAAAGAACGTATAAATCATAACAATTTTATTGATTGGTATCGAAACTTGAGAATTGTTCTCAAGCAAGAGAAACGATCATATGTTTTAGACTACCCTGTCTCCGATCAACCGAGTAAAGATGATGAGGAGGCCTATAATGATTGGATAAAATACACTAAGGACTCTGTCCAAGTGTCTTGCCTTATGTTGGCAAGCATGACTTCGGATCTCCAGAAGGAGTATGAGCATCACGGAGCTAATGATAACCCAACTAAAGGAAATGTTCCAACATCAAGCGAGGGTTGAGCGCTTTGAAACGGTTCGAGCACTCCATGCATGTTGTATGGATGACAACCAATCAGTTTCTTCGTATGTACAACAACCAATCAGTTTCATCTCAAAGGAATTGGCCACGGATTTGATCTTCAATGGCCTTACCAAAAGGTTTGAGACATTCGTGTTGAACTACAACATGAATGCTTGGGACAAAAGCATTGGTGAACTTCACTCTATGCTCAAAACGGCCAAGGCGGCTATGGTTAAAAGGGTTTTACTCGTTGTCACCATCCATGAAGGTGGGAACAAGAAAAGGCCTCGTCCCACACCCAAGGCAAGAGTTGCCAAGGGTAAGGACCCATAATGGGAAAGGGGAAAGGTGTGGCAAGGGTGCCACCCAAAGCACAGGAGAAGAGGCAAAAGGTTGCTTCTAATGACCCATGCTTCAAGTGTGGGGAGATTGGACACTGTGCAAGAAATTGTCCTGTCCATCTCCAAGAGTTGAAAGCAAAGAGGGATGCCGGGCAGACCTCAGGTACTACATACATGATCCATATTGATTTAAACTTAATATCCTCCAACACATGGGTATTAGATACCGGATGTGGAACTCACATTTGCAATTTGTTGCAGGGGTTCAAAAGAAGTAGTAACTTCAACAAAGGGGATGTTAGCCTCTATATGGGCAATGGGGCTAAAGTTCAAGTTGAAGCCCATGGTGACTACATGGTGAAACTTCCAAATGGTTTGGAAGTAATTTTGTACAATGTTTTCGATGCTCCTAGTTTGACTAGGAACATTATTTCCGTAGCCCTATTAAGACATTTTGGATATGTATTATCATTTATTGGAAATGAAATCCATGTTACTTTGAATGACATGTTTAACTTTAAAGCTATTCCCATCAATGGTATCTATGAATTGGTTCGTGATCATACATTGAATGATAGCTTATTGTACCAAACTAGTACCAAGAAACTCAAATCGGATTTGAGTAATACTTATCTTTGTAACACCCTGAAATTTCTACTTAAACGGAAGGAAAAGAAAAGTAAATAGAAAGAATGGAAATTGTGCACAAATGGAGGGGAAAAAGTGTACAAAGTACAAATCTTATTATTTTAAGATTTTAAGGGCATGGTTGCCCATTACTTCCTCTTCATCTTTTTCTTCACGGCTGAAAAGAAGAGAGAGAAAGAGAGCTCGGTTCTAGAGAGAGAAAGAGCAAGAAGAAGCTAAAAAAGGTAAGTCTTCTCTTCCTTGAGCTCGGTTTCAATTGAGTATTGAGTTCTTGACCGAAGTTCCGGTTGTTTAGAGTTTACTTTCGGGATTCAAGGAGTTGAATCGAAGTGGGTCTTGAATGGGAAGAGTGTTGCTCAAAAGGTGCTAAAGGTGAGTTTCTAGAACCCCTCTTTTACTGATTTCCAACTGATTTGGGGATATTATGCATACGAGGTAAAATCTTTTAAAGAAACCAGGGGTTTACAGCCTTATGTTTGAATGTTGTATGTATGTATGCATGTTATAGTGATGATTATGGGTTAGAGATGATGTTTAGCATGCTTAGATGGCCTTAGTATGTTAGATTGGTGTTTGGGTATGCTTAGAATGATTATCAGGTGAAAATGGTAGCCTGGGAAAGGATTTCAGAATGTTTCGATGAACATGAACAGTGGTCTATGCGCCTGAATTGCTGGCAATGCGTCAAAAGGGTGGCTCATGCGCCCAAAGGGGAGCCCAGGCACCCAAAAGGGGAGCCCATGCGCCCAAAAGGGAGCCCATGCATCCAAAGGGGAGCCCATGCACCCCAAAAGGGAACCCATGCGCCCAGCAATTGGCCAGATGTCCAAGTTGCTAGCCATGCGCCTAGCAGGAAGGCCCATATGCCTAAAATGCTGGCCATGTGCCCAGTAGATGGCCCATGCGCCTAAGATGGCTGGCCATGCACCCAGTAGAGATTGCCCATGCGCCTGAAGTGTGCCATGCGCCTGAAATGTGCCATGCACCGAAAGTGTTAAAATATTAAGTGTTGATGCACCTAAACAGGGCAGAAACGCCCAAATAGTACTCATGCGCCCAGGTTAATTTATACTTAGAATTTTTATGCTCATGCGCCTGGAAGGACCCATGCGTCCACTTTTGACTTGAGGTTTTCTAAGTGGATTTCAAGGGCTAAAATGGGAAGATTGGCCTCGTTATGATGTGATGGCTTATGTGTGTTATGCATGTATGATGTGCCTGTATTGGTGTATGTTTATGATTATATGTATGTTCCTTATTATGTACTTATGTTTTCGCTTGGCTTTGCGTTGAACATTAATAAATGTAGTGAAAGTATTATGTAACGTAAAGTGGAAGAAAATGAAAAGAGGAACGTAATGAATGAATGCATGCATGAATTAATGAATTAATAAAACAGAATGTATAAAAAGGCTTGCAAGTATATGTATGAGGTGACCCACTATGTGTCGCAAGAGACTCGAAAGACGTCCTTGTCGCGTATCCCGGTACTATGTTAGTCTTCGAACATGAGTCGGGGGTTTGTGTGTCAGGCCCCGACACAGTATCAGTCTTCTGACACGAGTCGAGGGTATTGCATGAGACAGGATACAAATTGCATACTCCGGTACTGTGTTAGTCTTCGGACTTGAGTCGGGGGTTTGTGAGCAGACCCCGGCACAGTATCAGTCTTCGGACATGAGTCGGGAGTATTGTATATGACGAAAGTGATTGATGATGAGATTCGTGTCACGTATCCCGATACTGTGTCAGTCTTTGGACATGAGTCGGGGGTTTGTGTGTCAGGCCCCGCACAGTATCAGTCTTCGGACATGAGTCGGGGATAATGCATCAGATGAGATGATGATGTGAGCGACTTTGTGTTGCGACAGACTCGGATGGAGTTCAATCCCTATGATTGACTCGTATGGGATCTTTGTCGCGTATCACGGTGTTGTGTCAATCTTCGAACATGAGTTGGGGGTTTTTGAGTAGGTCCCGGCGCAGCATCAGTCTTCGGACTTGAGATACTACAAGAGACAAGATTCGAGTAATGATGAGTAATGAACGAAAAATCATGTATGAAAGAACAAACGTAAATAAATTATCGTAATAAAGTACAGAATAGGATCCTTGTCATTCGACCTCAGTAATCATGGCTAAGTGCCAAGAAGAGGGTAAAGTCTGACCGGATCTATGAAGAGAAATGAACGATAATGTAATACATTGAATGAACAAAGCTAATGAACGTAATGATGAAGATAATAATGATTTTATCTGTATGTACATATGATGCATGATCACGAACGGTTGTATAGTATAGTATGTTTTGAAAGAACGGTTTTAATAAAAAAAAGTATGTTTTATTATAAAACTAGAACACACTCAGTGTCGCTGACTTTTGTATGCATGATCGTTGGCAGGTATATGTTGATGCTGAGGAGTTGCATGCATGGATGCATAGGCTACTAGGAGCATTTTGAGGCTGGCATCCGTATTTTGACATGTCATGTATTTTGAGATGAAAACTAATGTTGTAATTGACAAGTTTTTAATTATAAATAAATGTTTTAAATTCGGCTGCAAAATTAATGTACATTTTATTATGTTTTAAGTGTGATGAACCACCAGCTGTGAGGTGCCCAGGAACGGGGCCTTACAATCCTTGGCATTGCCGTCTTGGTCATATAAACAAGAAAAGAATAAAAACATTACAAAAGAATGGTCTTTTAAAAACAAATGAATGTGATTCATTTGATGTATGTGATTCTTGTTTACAAGGTAAAATGACCAAGGCACCTATTAGTTGCAAAGCCGAAAGGGCAAAGGATTTATTAGGTGTCACACATTCGGTTGTATGTGGTCGTTTTAAACCTATGAAAAGGTACAATGAAAGATACTTCATTACCTTTACTGAGGACTATAGTCGATATGGGTATGTGTACTTGTTAAGACACAAAGATGAAGCTTTTGAAATGTTCAAGATCTTTCAAAATGAAGTACAAAATCAACTCAATAAGTCAATTAAAATTCCCCACACCGATAGAGGAGGTGAATACCTGAATGATGCTTTTAGGGACCATCTTAGAAGTTGTGGGATTGTCTCACAACTATCTCCACCAGGAACACCACAACATAATGGCGTGTCCGAGCGGAGAAATCGAACTCTATTGGATATGGTTCCATCTATGATGGAAAGAAGCTCATTACCTCTATCATTTTGGGGTTTTGCTCTGCACTCTGCGGCCCATATTTTGAATATGGGCCCAACCAAGAAATTGGAAAGGACACCTTATAAAATATGGCATGGAAGGGTTCCATCATTTTCATATTTGAGGGTGTGCGGGTGTGAGGCTTATGTGAAGACTCCCACCTCAAACAAGTTAGAAAGCCGCTCCACTAAGTGTATCTTTATTGGATATGCAAGAGATTCTATGGGATATTATTTCTATGATCCAATACAACAATAGGAGTTTGTTGCCAAAAAGGGTGAGTTCTTGGAAACCAAATTCCTTATGGAAGGAACTGGTAGTAGAATGATGGATCTTGAAGAGGATCAAGAACCGCAACTCGATACACGTTTGGTTGACACTAGCACTCAACATGAGGATGTTGAAACTGATCAAATAGTTGATCAATACACAGAAACGTTCGCAGATCTGGTAGAACTAGTAATCCACGTGAAAGATATGGATTTTTCACTGATGGATGCTATGTGATAGATTCTGATGAACCAAACACATACCATGATGCATTGTCTAATTCGGATTGTGACAAATGGCTTGAAGCCATGAACGTTGAGATGCAATCCATGTATGACAATCAAGTATGGGACTTAGTTATACCACCTCTTAACACCAAAGTAATTGGATGTAAGTGGGTTTTCAAAAGGAAAACTGATATGCGTGGAATCCTGGATACTTATAAAGCAAGACTTGTAGCAAAGGGTTTCACTCAAACTCAAGGGGTTGATTATGATGAAACTTTCTCACCTGTTGCAATGCTAAAATCTATTAGGATATTGTTTGCCATATCTGTTCATTATGATTATGAGATTTGGCAAATGGATGTCAAAACCGCTTTCCTAAATAGATATCTTGAGGAAGATGTCTATATGGTTTAGCCTGAAAGTTTGGTCAATCCAAAACATTCTAACAAAGTATGCAAGTTAAAAAAAATCAATCTATGGATTGAAACAAGCATCGAGAAGTTGGAATCACTGTTTTGATGAAGAAGTAATTAAATTTGAATTCATCAAGAATGCTGATGAAGCTTGTGTATATAAGAAAGCTAGTGGGAGCATCATCACTTTCCTAGTATTGTATGTTGATGACATACTACTATTTGGAAATGACATTCCAACCTTGGAAGATGTAAAAACCTGGCTTGGAAGTTGTTTTACCATCAAGGATCTTGGTGAAGCCGCCTATATTCTGGGAATAAAGATCTATAGGGACAGATCAACGCGGTTGATTGGTCTAAATCAAAGTGCATACATTGATAAGATCTTGAAAATGTTCAAGATGGAGAACTCTAAGAAAGGTACGGTACCTATTCAAAGAGGAGCGATATTGAGTATGACTCAATGTCCAAGCTCAAAGGATGAGCAAGATAAAATGAAGGGAATCCCATACGCATCTGCTATTGGATCCATCATGTATGTAATGATATGCACTCGGCCGGACGTTTCATGTGCGTTAAGCATGACAAGCCGTTACCAGAAAAATCGTGGAAGCAGTCATTGGATGGCTGTTAAGAACATACTTAAGTACCTAAGGAGGACTAAAGATATGTTAATCTATGGATCTGGTGATGAGGAACTCGTTGTAAAAGGTTACAAGGATGCGAGTTTCCAAACCGATCGTGATGATTCACCATCACAATCTCATACATTTTCATTCTGAAAATATGAGCCGTCTCTTGGAAGAGCTCTAAACAAGATGTGGTGGATTTATCAACTACAGAATCGGAATACGTCACTGCCTCATTGGCAGCCCAAGAAGCTGCATGGTTGAAGAAATTCATTGCCTATCTAGGGGTTGTCCCTTCCATTCAGGACCCCTAGAGATCTTTTGTGATAACGAGGGTGCGATTGCTTAATCAAGGAACCTCGTGCTCATCAAAAGACTAGGCACATTGAGCGGAGATTCAACTACATATGAGATGAAGTTGAGAAAGGAAAGATATGTATTCGTAACGTTCACATAGATCAAAATATTGCGGATCCTCTTACGAAGCTACTAGAAAAGGCAAAGCATGAAGGTCATACCTGTGCCATGGGACTTTGATATTCTAGTGATTGGAGTTGATCTTTGATTTTGTATTTGGATATTTGGAACTCTCTTACTACTTGAATAAAATTATTTGGTTATAATATTTCAATAAATGTTCCAATTTAGCATGTTTAATCCATGGGTAAATTTTTACTCTAAATGTCGGTAGTCGTTCATACTTGCGGGAATAAGTATGAAGGTAAGATTATTATGAATTTGAATTGGTGATATTTATAAGGAATGAATATAGAGCAAATGGTTGGTACAAAAGTTCATAGATATTTGTGGGATACAAATATTGGACTGACCCGCATCTAAAAGTTTACTATATGGAACCTTCTAGATTGATCATAAGTAAATTTGAGTAAAGGAGAATATCATTTGGTATCCTCAGACCTGAGATACATATTGGGTTTTGATATTCACCAAGTGTTATACCTTGAGCTAGTTCTTCACTGCCCTGAAATAATGGACAGTACGTAGGCTATGTTCAGGCGTGACACGAAGTGTTTATGAGAAACGTATGTATTCAAGATCGAATTTGTTCCTCTTATTTGTTGAGAGCAAGATGTCTAAGGCCTGATAAGTTAAATCAACAAGGAATGATCATTGTGTGTCCTTGCATTTAACATGACATCTCTAACAAAAGGATAAATGATTGATTCACCTAAATCATTTCAAGTTGGATACTTGAAGGGGATGATGTTATTTAATGGCTTTAAGTCATGCGTATTAAGGGTAGTAAACCATTGTTAGGCGGTATTCACTGCTTGCATCAATCCTCTATGGATCTTGTTCAAGTGGGAGATTATTGATTCTTTATGCCCAAGACACATAACATTGATGTGGTTAGTACGTCATGATCCAAGTCGGGTCATACCCAATAACAAGCTAAGCAAACACCAAATAATATTTAATTGATGATATGATCATACAATTAAATATATATACACCAATTTAGAAAATGGGTTTTTTAAATAAGTTGCATATGAGATTGAACAATTTATATGGATATTTTGTTTATAGATATTGTTTGCAATGTTATTTAAGTTACTTAAATAACATCAAATGATAAGAGAGTGTGTATGAGTTATTCAATTAAAAGGTAATTATATGAATAACTTATATTAATGACTTGTTAGTGTGTTAATTAAGGTTTTAGTTTGGGGGGGAAAAACCATTGTGAAATGGGGAATTCGGCCGCCCCCTTTGGGGTTCGCTTCTTTTCTTTTCCCTAGTTGTGTTGGAACAAACATTATAGAAAAGTCATTCACTCAACTCTCTCTCTCTCTTACATGCAAAAACCTCAAGAAATAAAAGTATTCTCTCATCTTGTTGAAGAGTCTCACGGCTGAAACATTCCAGCAGCTCTTCTTTCGGTTTTCTTTGGGTGTTCAACTCTTAGCAACAAGGTGTTTGTGATATAGCTTGGGGTATTAAAGCTTGAGAGTACCTCCTTTGGTTCCTTAGTCGTTTTCTTGGAGCTCATCCTCTTCAATTTTCACTTTTGCTGCTGAAAAGGTAGTTTATGGGAGCCTCTTTATGGATACATTGCTAGGCTTATTCACATAAAAAGGTCCTTTGTTCTTGGGTTTGTTTATAACTTTGAAATATCAAGATGAAACCCGATATTTTCAGTTCATTAACAAATTTATAAAGCTTGTTTCCGCTGCATTTAGACAAAGTTTAAATGGTTAAACTATGAATCTTGTTCTAACAAACCCCAACATTTATTTACGTATTCAGGAATAAGCAAAGCTATAGTGTACTATCATTTACCAAACATATGTCATGCTGAAGCATCATTACACATGGTATTTTATTTGTTTAGACTTGATTAATCTAAGTTAATCATGCTGAGAGACTCAACCAGAAAGTTAAATCTGACTTAATCAAAGGCTTTGGTGAATAAATCAGCAAGCTGATTTGATGTATCCACTTTGACTAACTTAATCAAACCCTTTTCCGAGCAATCTCTGAGAAAATGATATCTTATTTCAATATGTTTTGTTTTACTATGTTGCACAGGATTAGCAGTTATAAACATAGCAACATAATTGTCTATATAAATTGAAGTTTGAAGAAAGTTGTAACCATAGTCAAGTAATTGGTTTTGCAACCAAAGAACTTGAGAACATCTAGCTCAAGTAGCAATGTACTCAGCCTCAGTTGTGGATACAGAAACATTTGTTTGTTTCTTGCACTGCCATGATACTAGCCTTGGGCCAATGAATTGGCATCCACCGGTTGTTGATTTTTGTTACTGTTACATCCACCATAGTCACTGTCTGAGTATGAGTAGAGTGTAAAGTCCCCATCCTTTGGATACCAAAGACCAAGTCCTGGTTTTCTTTTGAGGTATCTAAAAATTCTTTTTATAGTATTGAGATGAGACTCCTTGGGATCATATTGGTACCTAGCACATACACACATAGCAAACATAATATCAGGTCTACTGGTAGTTAAATACATAAGTGAACCTATCATTGATCTATATAATTTTTGGTCAATAGATTTTCCACAAAGATCAGGAGTAATCTTATCAATTGTTGTTGATCTATATAATTTTTGGTCAATACATCAGCAATATTGTATTTCTTTAGAATTTGATGTATGTATTTTTCTTGATTAATGAAGATCCCATCTAATTTTTAATGACAATTAGATGAGTCTTATGGATTCTCATTGAAGGAGTTCATTCAACTGGTATAGATGATCCCAGGTTAGACATTTCCAGTGTCTCACATTGATTCAGCTCAGGTTGTGAGTTTAAAAATAGTCAAAATGTTCAACATGAGATAAATGATCATGAGAGTCTCTTGTATGGGCTGCAGGAGTATCTCGAGTTTTGTTTTTTCTTCCGTAGGAATTTCTCCAGAAACATTTTTCTATTCCGTAGGAACTTCTCCGAAAACATTTTGCTCTTCCGTAGGAACTTCTCCGGAAGCATTTTGCTCTTCCGTAGGAACTTCTCCGCAAGCATTTTGCTCTTCCGTAGGAGTTTCTCCGGATATGAAGTGTAGACATGAATCATCTCCAAGGTTTATTGCATTCACTTGAGAGCCTGGTTCTGTTGAAGGCACAACATTCACATCCCCGGATGCAGCATGTTTGTTTCCAAATGTAGTATCTCCTTCTACTGAAGTGTTTTCTTCCGAGTATGGGGGTATCCTGGGAGGATTAGCAGATAAGGTTACTTCAGTCATAAGTGGTGGAACAAATGGATAATACACTTCATCAGATCCTGCATTGTTCAAATAATCATAGTTAAATGATTCGGATAAAGCATCTATGTCAAACAACCATGATGAACCTTTAACTGACTTTGTAAATACAGATTTATCAAAAGACACATTAGGAGTATCTTCCACAATGTTATGTTGTGGAATATAAACCCTATATGATTTCGATGTTGAAGAGTATCCAACAAAGAAACCATCATATGCTTTTTCTGAAAATTTTCCCAATGACTCTTTTATGTTTAAAACAGTTACATGACATCCAAATACTTTCAGATATCCAATGTATGGTTTTCTTTTAAATAGGAGATCATAGGGAGTTTTGTTATGTTCTTTGACAATTAATGTTCTGTTTTGAACATTGCATGCAGTATTCACAGCCTCGGCCCAAAAAGTGATAGGTAATTATGAATCAGCTAGCATTGTTCTGGCAGCTTTAATGAGTAATGTGTTTCTTCTTTCATCTACTTCATTTTGTTGTGGAGTTCTTGGTGCACTAAATTTTCTTGCAATACCTTTGCTCCTACAAAAGGAATCCAGTTCAAAATTGACAAATTCAGTACCATTGTCACTCCTAAAAATTTTAACTTTTGTATCAAGTTGATTCTCAATCTTGATCACAAAGTCCATTAGTGTTTCTCATGTTTCACTTTTTCGTTTTAAGAAAAAGACCCATGTGAATCTTGTGAAATCATCAAGTATCACCAAACAATATTGCCTTTTTCCAATGCTCATCACATTGATAGGACCAAACAGATCCATGTGAAGCAATTTGAGTGGTGTAGTATTTGAATTGATAGTTTTGTATTTATGTGACACTCTATGTTGTTTTCCTTTGTAACATGAAGAACAGTGAGTTGAGCAATGAAACTCTTTGTTTGGCAATCCAATGACCAGGTCATTTTTCACCAATTTATTCATGTTCTGCATGTTAGAATGGACAAGCCTTCTATGCCATAATTGAGACAAATCTTCTCGTAGTTTAGATATAAGGCATGTTTCTTGTTTTGTGAGTGAAGTATTGTTCATATCCAAAACATAAGTGTTTCCTTTTCTTGCTGCTTTGAGGAGGATCCAATCTTCTGGAACAATAAATCCTGGCTTAAAAATGTAACAGTTAGCATTATCAAACAATGCAATATAATTTTGATCACAGATTTGAGACACACTAAGTAGATTATACTGTAAATTTTTACAGTAATTTACTTTCTCAAATTTGAGAGCACCATTTGTTATCATCCCTTCACTAATAATTTTACCTCCCATTTTATCCCCACCAATGGCACATAAGAAGCATTTTTATGTTTGACGTAATGGAGAAGAGAATAGTTTCCTATCATATGCCTGGAACAACCACTGTCAACATACCACTTGTTGTCAGCTCTCTAATATTGTTCTTGCATTCAGAAATAAATCAGGTAGAAGTGACAACCCAAGTCTTAGTGATCTTGGGTTTCTCAACAGTGTCTAAAATATTTACTCCTTCATGACTAAGTTTTGAAGTTTCAGTTTTAGATTTGGTTGATTCATTCTGATTTGTTTTAGATGAGGATGATTATGCTAAATGGGCTGTTGATGAAGTAGGCTCTTGTTTCTCAATTTATCCTTCATTCAAATCAACTTCATTTGTTTGAGTCTTTTGTTTTGATAATGAAACTTTAAATGTTTCACTATCTTTTGTTTTTGAAAGAGGTATTTGAATTCCCTTTTCAAATTTATCAAAAATGGATCATCATCCTTTGATTCCTTATCTGTCAAATATACCCTTTTGTGGGGTGTTTTTGACTACTGACCAGTTGTTCTTTTCTTCAACGGATGAGCACTGATGATATTTTGTCCTTTGATTTTGACTTTGATTTCAGATCAGGCTTCTTCAATTTTGAACCTTTTTCATAGTCGGTATCTGTTTCAGACTTATCTGACTCTTTCTTCTTTGTGCTTTCTGTTTTGTTCATTTTGTTGAAATAACATTCGTGAGTGGAATGATTATTTTTGTTGCAGATGCCACAATTTTTGTTGAAGTAACATTCATCTGTCATGTGATTGTTCATATTGCAAATAGAATAGTAGCTAGTGAAGTAACATTCTTTAGTATTGTGATTTCTCATGTCACACCATTTGCAATATTTTCCATCTCATTCTTTTTCAAAATCATTGTTATGATTTGCTGATTTTTGATGTTTCTCTTTCTTCTTCAGCTTTGGATGTGCTTCATCTCTATCAACTTCATGTTTCTCATTGATTGTTACCTAGTTCCTCTTCCGAAAATCATCTAATGAAGTTTTCTTTTTATGTTGATGATCTACTAATAACTTTTTCTTTCCTTTTTCCTTGGATCTCTCTCTTTCCTTGGTGATGGCAGATTCATCTTTCAATTTCCTGGAAGAGTCTTGTTGCTGACTTAGTTCTTGAAGACCTTTATTCAATTAAGCTATTCTCTTGCAAATGGTCTTCAGCATGTTTCTTTGTTTAGGAGGATATGGAAACTTTGTATCTTCAAGCACTTTTGGAATATGAACATTCTTACTAGTGGTTATTTGATCACATCATGTTGATGAGAATCATCCAAGTCATCATAATTATCATAATCAAATTCTGAATCATTTTGATTTAAAGATATTGATTTAGAGGATTCAGTTTCATTCACCTCAGCTTCATTGTTAATTTTGTTTTGAGTTGATTCTTTTTCAATCTTGGTGCTAGGCACAAAATGATTTGACAGAGTGTTGGTCATTGTTATAGGTAAAGATGTGTAATTATCATTTATAGGTGGTGCAACTGCATAATAACCCAACCCAGACCTTTTCTTTGATTTAATATGAGAATTTAGTAATTTCTCATATTGCTGAGATAATAATTGAAGCATATGAAATTTCACTTCTGTTGATGCATGATCAGCCATAGATTTTGTTAAGGAAGTGGTCAAATGCTCAACTTGGGCTTTTAGGCTATAGTTTTCAGAAACAAATTTTTCTAAATCCTTTTGCAAAGAGTTAATTTTGATTTGATACAATTTATGTTCTCTAACATGGGATTCATTCAAAATCATAGTTTCTTTTACTTTGTCAGCCAACTCTTGAGCATGGATTCTATAACGTTCAACTTCCTCAACACATGTTGATGAACACAACCTTTCTTTTACCTCTCTTGCCATTGGTGGAACTGTTTGATCCATATGGGCGATCAGTGCTTGATTCTCTTTCAAGACTTCTTTTTCATACACACTCCAGTCACACGTTCCATCTTGAAGTATGATCAATCCTGACTCCTTTGAGTTACTAGGTCCAACTTATTCATTGCTGTCTAGTAGGGACGCATTGATCAGTTGAGATTGTCTGTGCAGTGGTCTTTGAGAATTTGGTTGTTGATGAGGTTGAATCTGATGTTGCTGATGCTGCTGGTGTTGTCTCATGTCTGGATATGACTGTTGATTGCATTCTCTGGAGAAATGTCCATAGAGATTTCATTTGAAGCATCTTACCTTTGACTTGTCAACACCAATGTTTGATGTTTTACTTTCTCATGCCAAGTTCTTATTTCTTCTGAGATATTGCTTTGCTCTATAAGCAATCATTGCCATCTGCCATTGTAGGTCCATTTCTTCCACTACATGAGAAGGTAGTTCTTCTAAATCTTGTTGGCAGATATTTGCTGACGTTAGAGAGCTTCCCAGATATGCTTGAAAACTGGAACTAAAAGCTGCAAAGGTTGCTTTTTGTTCTTCAGAGTCCAATATCACAGTAATTGGTTGTGATGGATTGGTTGAATATGAAGACTTAGCTGTTGCTACAGTTGTATCTTGTCGATTAGCAGTTCTTCCTTTATTCTTTTGATTCTTATCTTGAGATGATTTTCGTTGAAGGTTTAGAAGCATAAAAGCTAACTTCCTCCTCGTCATCACTCCTGGCACAAGAGTTATCACTTTCATTGTTTGAAATAAATGCACTTCCAAGATTAATTGTTTCTTTGAAGTGATAAGGTGAGACATGAGTTCTCACACTCTTGTTTCATGATTTTTCATCCATTTCAAGAGCTTCTACTTTTGCAACCAGAGTATCTAAACGAGTTGATTTTAAATCTATAATGTTCTTGAACATGGATACAGTTTGCTTCCAACTTTCTAGCAAAGTGTTGAGCATTTTCTTGTTTAATTCCTCACTTGTATATTTCAACTCCAAAATATTCATCTCAGTTACCAACTGCATGAATGTATGAAGTTGTTGAGGAATTGATTCACCCTCAATATGATGGAATGTTTCATATTGTGACTTGAGGGTGTCTCTCCTTATACTTCTTATCTTATCACTCCCTTCGCAAAGAGTATGAAGTATCTTCCATAAGGAGTGTGCTGTTTTGTAGTTCTCACACCTGATCAATATCTCTTCAGGTAAAGCCATACTAAGCAAACTGTATGCTTTGATATCAACTTTGACATTTTTGACATCATCAGGTGATAGATCTTTGGTACTGATGGTTGATTTTTGTCGTTATAATCCGGCCCAAGAGTGGGTGGAATATAAGGACCTTCAGTGATGGATACCCATAAGTCAGAATCAGTATAGTTTACATGATTCCTAAACTTGATTTTCCATGACTTGAAGTCTGCTTTTGTTTCCAACTTTGGTGGTTGGTTAGATGATCCACTAAAGTTGTTCATGATGTTAATTGATGAGAAAGATTAACAAGATTTGCTATTCAATTGATTTGACTATAGATACAAGTTAATTAAAATCTACAAAATTAAGAACTAACAAATTAAAATCAATTAAACACAACTGACACTGATAGATCAATCGATCTAGATCAATGAGCACTTGGCTCTGATACCACCTGTGAATCCAAGGATCATGAATAGGAATTATCATTGTCGGTCGATTGACAAGTTAACGTTTGCGGAAACAACGTTGATTTGTTTTAATTGTTTGAAATAACTTTAAATATCAATAAATGTTGAAGAACACACGTAACAAAACACAATTAATGATTAATATGTATTTCATTAGAACATGTTAATGATTACAAATATAATAAATGAACGATATCAAAGTATGTTATGATGTGACGGCTGCTAGGGTTTGATTGAGAGACTGTGAAGTGATTGTCGTATTGCTGTTGCTATTGTCGATCAATCAATCGTCTAAAACAACCTATTTCAATTGAAACCTAGGATCCATATATATAGACAATGATGTTTCAGTTATAGGAAACACCGAATCTCTTGGGATTTGATTTTTTTCACTTAAGGAATCATCGGATTTCTCGGGATTCGCATAACTGCCTAGTTGACTTGTTGAATCGTAATACTGGTATTATACAAGTGTTTGTACTCTGCAGGAAGTTTGTCTTCCGTAGATGATTTGTCTTCCGCAGAAGGATTGTTCTTCCGCAGAAGTTTTGTTCTTCCGAAGCAATCTTGTTCTTCCAAAGCAATCTTGTTCTTCACTCCTTGTTGTTCATCCGCAGAGGATCTTCGGATGAATAGTTACTTGTAAGAAATGTATCTATGGAAGAACAAAATATTCATCCGTAGATGTTTCTTACACTTGGTCAATTTCATACGTTGACCAACTATAATGTTTGTATCTACAACCATACATAAATCAACACACAAAAATAGGTTAACCTATATATTTAATGCATACACAATAATGAATTACAAACATTCAGTACATATATTAATTCAAGTACTAAGCCTATACATAATGACCTAGATCTACTAATCCTAGACCTAACACGGTTGTTTCATGGAAAACTAAAATCACGTTGGTCTGGACCTTATATAATTAGAAATGTGTTTTTGAATGGTGCTATTGAAATTAATAACCACAAAGGTTTAAGTTTCAAAGTGAATGGTCATCGTTTGAATCGTATAACCATGGACCAACCAAGATTCCATCGAAGGAATTACACCTCCGTCTCGACAAAAGCTAAGTGTGGGGAAGGGTCTAGCCAAAGACCTGAAATTTAATCGCGGCATCTGTATATAAATTTCTTCGATCTTTTACAATTTTTAGGAGCCCACAAGAACAAGCACGGGGTCGTGCCTCATCAAGCACGCCCTGTGTCTCTGACAAACATTTTCCACGGTCTCCGTTGACGACTCTGGAATGTTGCAGGTCGAATTTAAGACGAACTCTGACAAGCACGGGGCCATGCCTGGACAAGCATACCCCCGTGTTCACCTTTCACGACCTGTATATAAACACCACACATGTTCCATTCTTTCATCACACCCATTCCTACTTAAAACATGTGAAAGATGAAAGAATCAAGTCATGGAAGTTCAAACTGGAATCCTGTGAAGAAACCGCGTTCTGAAACCTGAGAGGCAACAACTCAAGAATTCATCTTCAAGCTACATGAACTCATCAAGCAAATGACTGAAATGAACCTCGTTGTGTCCCAACGCTTACCTGAACTTTTCCAAAAGGTTCAAGAGATGGGCGAGGCACTTGTTTCCATTAACCGTCAGCTTGTGGAACTAAGCAACCGTACTTCTCACTATCTGAGCCTAAACCTTGTTGGAGCATATATAGTCATATATAGTGTGTCTGTCGCTTGTCGAATAGTCTAGGCTTAATATTATACACCTGATATGTTCTAAACACATGAAACTGGGTCATTCGCAGGAGCATATGCGAATGAGACTCAGTCGTATGACTGAGCCATGCTAATGGGCCAGTCGTGCGACTGAGAGATGCGATTGGGACATTCGTAAGACTGAACCATAAGTTTGGTCAAGTCGTACGATTGAACCATACGCATGGTCCAGTCGTACGATT
This sequence comes from Flaveria trinervia, assembly GCA_025506515.1. Lineage (NCBI taxonomy): Eukaryota > Viridiplantae > Streptophyta > Magnoliopsida > Asterales > Asteraceae > Flaveria > Flaveria trinervia. The sequence goes on from JACCIX010000918.1 coordinate 110,779, forward strand.
GAACCATACGCATGGTCCACTCGCACGAATGGGCCCAGTTGCATCCATATGGGCTGAGGCCTATATATACCAATTTCAATGTGTAGAGAGATTAGGGGTTTGAGAGAGAGTGTGCCCGGGAGCCAAGGGCTGCCGGATGAGAGGGGAGATCATGCTCGATCTTCCCCTTGCCAAGAGTCTTGATTCTTATGTTGTAACGAGCTTGTAATCGTTAGGTTTTATCAAGGAAACCATTCATTATAGATCGTATTATTGTTTGACTTTTGGTTTGTACTGTTGTTTATCCTTCCGTGAAGAATATGCTCGGATGTTTATCGATCCAAAACCAACATCACAATTGGTATGAGAGCAGGTTACTGCTAGAATGATCTAACAATCATTCTAGCAAACCGAGCTCTTGATTTCTCGATCAAAATTCAAATCTTAACGTTAAAACCACTTCGGGTTCTTCGTGTTTTGCTCAGATCTTGTTACGTGTGTTGCTTCTATGTTAAAATCGAATTCAAAACCACGTTCCTATCACCCTTTCAAATCTGATGATGCCTACTTTGTTTTGGTTCATGTTAAATTCGTCAGATTAGGGTTTTGGGCAGCCTTGGCGGCTGTAGATCTGAAAATCTGCGTGCAGACCCGTTCATGCGACTGAGCCATGCGAATGGACCATTCGTGCGACTGGACCAGTCGTATGTTCAGTCGTGCGACTGGACTAGTCGTATGTTCAATCGCACGTATGAGCCATCCGCATTGACTCATCCGCATTTGTTCCAGACCAAAAAAAGAGTCAGGAACAGCTTCTTGCACACATTTGAGGATAAGCAAAGCATATTCACCCTGAGGTTCTTTTGTCAAATAAGTTTGATGTATACCCCATTATTCGTCGGACTTCCAGAATAGGTGAATGTAATTGGAACACGAAAGAGAGAAGAGAAGATGTCAGCAGTTGGTGCAGATTTTGTGGGGTAGTCAGGAGCATCTGACTACTTATGGGCCAAACAAGTTATATCTATCCGCACAATAAGGATTCCCATTCTTAGGGGGAATCCATGTATCGAGAAAGTGAAGACGCAATCTGAAAGTGATGATGTGAACCGGTTTCCGATGATGAATCTTCATGAATGTTGATTTGGTTGATATTGTCAGCTGTGGATTGGAACCTTCAACCTTTTGCCCAATACACCGTGTGAAGACGCAAGGAGAGCACAATGTCTATATATTGGGATATGTTGAATGTGAGGGGGAATTTCTGCAGGTGTTAATGTTAATCAAGTTAGCCTGTCTGAAGATTGAAGCAATTGAAAATTGTTCATGTCATTATCTGGAAAAAATCAGTCATATGAGGAATCTTGCTGCTATGATGGTGTTCTACAAAGTAAACGAAAGCTGTTGTGCCTAAATTCATTTTGTGGGATGTGTGTAACCTGACGGATCAGCAACGTTGGCTAATATGGTTTTTGTTTGATTCTATTGGCAACCAGAGCAAAGATTGACTGAAGATTGTAAGAGGTGTTATCTACTATTCACAAGCAACGTCCAAGGGGGTATTTGTTGGAGCATATATAGTCATATATAGTGTGTCTGTCGCTTTTCGAATAATCTAGGCTTAATGTTATACACCTGATATGTTGTAAACACATGAAACTGGGTCATTCATAGGAGCATATGCGAATGAGACTCAGTCGTACGACTGAGCCATGCTATTGGACCAGTCGTGCGACTGAGAGATGCGATTGGGACATTCGTAAGACTGAACCATAAGTATGGTCCAGTCATACGATTGAACCATAGGCATGGTCCAGTCGTACGATTGAACCATACGCATGGTCCACTCACACGAATGGGCCTAGTCGCATCTAATATGGGCCGAGGCCTATATATACCAGTTTCAACGTGTAGAGAGATTAAGGGTTTGAGAGAGAGTGTGCCTGGTAGCCTAGGGCTGCCGGATGAGAGGGGAGATCATGCTCGATCTTCCCCTTGCCAAGAGTCTTGATTCTTATATTGTAACGAGCTTGTAATCGTTAGGTTTTCTCAATGAAACCATTCAATTATAGTTCCTATTGTTGTTTGACTTTTGATTTGTATTGTTGTTTAACCTTCCGTCAAGAACATGCTCGGATGTTTATCGATCCAAAAACCGACTTCACAAACCTTCCACACCAAATGTGTGGAGGCTTCTTTTAGAAGCATTTTGTGGTGTGTTAAGTGCCCTTTAAGGAATATTGTTTTGCTATTTGAGATTCTTGGCTTTTAACTTATCATGTAATCGTAGGACCCTAGGAAATGTAATTTTCAATTTGGCTTGTGTTATTTAACCCTAGGACTATTTTCTTATCTTTTTTGATGATTTGAAAGTGATAAAACTTAACCGGGAAAATTGTGTAACGCGCGAAACTGAAAACGGAACGACAAAAGACTAAAACCGAACAACATAACATGAGCACGCCCCCATGCTCGACAAGGAATGTCACAACCTGACTTTTTTCATCCTTTTGTCTTGTTCCCCATCAATTTTTCATTTTAGAAACTGAGTTCCTTTCAAGAGTACTTGATCAAGAGGTTAGTATACTAATTCCTATTATTATGATAGTCATTTACATATAGTTAGGTGATTAGGATTCTAAACAACCAAAATCCTAGCAATTATATGTAAAGATTTGTACTTAAACGTATTATGGAATTATGAATGCTTTAAACCTACTTGATGATGTTTCTTTTTGTCATAGACTAGTGTTAATTTTTGTTATTAGTATGTTTAGTTAGTTGATTAGTTTGTTTTCTTTTATTGTTAACAAGACTATCATGAGGTGAAATCTTTGTTAATCATGTTCAAGTTACAAGAATTCACAAGTGGTGTTAAACACGATATATATTTTTGAGTATCTTGAATTATTAACAAGTGAATAAAATGTAAAACGTATAATATTTGATTTTTAAAGAAAGAAAATGTTAAACCCATGCTTAATCAAATATTTACAAACAAAACCACGCGTGCTTGAGTCAAGATTTCATGCCTAATCATGTTAACCGCACCCCCACGTTTCACAAAAAGCACCCCCCATGTTCAAATATATTTCATTGGATTACAATTTTCAACTACCTTTGAGCATGAGTTGAATCACTATGATGTTATTTCTTGAAAAACACATGGTTTTCACTAATATTATAAAACTATTAGAGAAATTTGTTTTGTATATATTAACTTATTTTTAAAATTTCAGGATCATAGATCATCCCCACTTACAATTTGAAGGGATAGACTTCAAAGATTACTACAAAGGGTTGAAAGATCCCACTTACAAGCACAAGAAGAAACACTGTCAGACAGCTTGAAAGATATAATAATTTATTGAGTACTCAACGGAAACATTTATTCTTATAAAATAGACATTCTGTTTATGAACTAACTCTTGAACTTTTAGCATCTTTCAGATGTACCATGAAAGACTCTGAACCTTGGGATGATAGTGTAGTTTCATTAAGACTCACTAGATGTTCGCATAAAACATCCATTTCCTTGTTCGGTGTCAATCTCGGTGTCTACGTGGAACAAGAAATGGAGGAAGAGGCGATATCTGGAATGACAACATACCATACCTTCCTAGATGAGGATTGTAAGGACGTGGAAAGTGGTGCATTGCGGGAAGAATTTTGGGAGGGGATTGGAACCAGAGGGTTCAACTCAAGTAAAACAAAAAGTATCCAGATACGCGACCCGCTGCTAAGATACATTCATCGGTTACTTTGTCATTCCATAACAGCTCGTAGTGAAAGCAAGGGAGTTGTTAATTTAAGGGACTTGTCCATTTTATATTGTATAGTTAATCAGCTGCCATGTAATATTGGGTATTTGATTTTAATCTTTTTTTCAGGAATGCGATTGCAGGTGCTCTAACAACCATGTTTGCACGAAGCTGGATTTTGAACCTATACGAGAGCTGTGGTTGTAACACTGAGGGAATTGTGGGGTGATATCGGGACTATTAGAACTTGAGCATTTGAAAAAGTATGTACATGTTGACAAGCTTACCAAATGGGCAGCCGAGTTTTATGGATAAGAATGGACAAATCTGGGATCCAGCGGATGCCAAAGAAATAATCATGGACCTCGACATGTCGATACAGCCGGAGGGAGCCAGAGCCAGATCTTCAAGTTCACGTACAAGATGATTCGCAAGCATGTTAGACCTTTATGAGTTAATACAAACCACGAGCAACTGTGCAAGGCGATCATTTGAATATGCCCAACGAACCTTCAACCGAGTCGAAAATCTGCATTCCCGAGTCAATGACTTGAGCAACGATGTCACGTACATCAAAAACCGAATGTACCATGAGTTGGGGATATCCCGCCACAGAGCCCTTGAAAACCGTATCACTTTTGGGGCCTGGGCACAGTTGTTTAGTGCCAATCTATCTTTTAATTCATGTCATTTTATTTTTTATTTTGTGTGTTTAGGATTTAAATGGTTTCAATAAATTAGTGACATTTCAGGTGATCCCGAAGATTCTCTCAACTAGAGGGAAACCAATTACAAGTGACACATTCATCATTTTTAGGGGAGTTGTTTCATTACCCTTTCTAGGTTTTATTATGTTAATCACATTGAGGATGATGTGAATTTTAAGTGTGGGGATTGGAGTAATGCATTTGAGTTTGCTAAAAAAAGTCCAAAATTAAAAATTTTTAGAAAAGATCACTTAACAATTAATTTTTGTGACAAGAGACCAAAAATATAATATAATTTTTGATAAACCAAATTATTAAAATACATTTCGGGAAATAAATAAGTAAATTAATGACGTCCAAATAAAATTGAAAATGTTTTTTGTGATATCCTTAAAAGCAATAAGCTAATAAAAATATTTAATCATGTAAAATGAAACACTTTTACCTAATTTCATCCATATGTGAGTTTATTTTTTGCCTTAAACAACTTTTGCAATTTAAAATTCTACTTTCATTCTGGATTTAATTGAGGGTGCTATATCATACGTGTGATTAGAACTTGCTTTGGGTATACATTTCTAGATATTATTTGTATTTGTTGCATAAAAATGATTTAGGCACTAGGAATCCATAACCATTCAATCCCCAACCATTTTCGCTAATTTTCCTTACCCGAACATCAACCCTAGTTAGTCACGGTTAGCTTGAACGTTTTTATCTTTCAATCACCAGAACCGCCAAGTCACTTAACCAAAAAGCCTTCAACAAAACTCATTTTTGTTAAAAACACATTTTTGGCTTTAAAAAAATTGGTCTTTTACCGGCAGACCTTAAAGAACTAGAAGGCATTCTTTTGAATTTAATTTGCTTTGTTTCCTTCACTACGCAAAACCGAGACTTCCCCCGGAAATCCACGAACAAATTTTCAATTTGTCGGATTTCAAAAAGTGCTATAAAGAGACGGGCAAAAACTGTATATTCTACGACCTACAGTTAGATATACTTTGATACTAGCTGGAAACCTATGACTAAAGCATATACTACAATGCTAAAGTTAAGCTATCTTAGATAAAGTATTATCTATGATATGGTAGTCATGACATGGCCATGACTTACCTTTTTGTCACCAACTAAAGGTTGTAATTATACTAACTGATAAAGGTGAACAGTGGAATAAACTATGGTCAACTACATGGCTTTTGAGAAAACGCCATGAAGTATCTCAGAGGTCTGTAGCAGAGTGACATGGAGACCATACTTATGTACACTGGTTCATAGTAATGTCTTCCGAAGGTTAGTTGGCTTCAGAAGAACAAGTTCTTTTGAAACCACTTATACTTCGGAAGGGGCTACTTTTTCTGAGGCTTGAGGGCTTCTCTTTTGTTCATACTTTGGAAGTTGTCTTCTTTTCTTTGTTGGATCTTTTATGCCCAAGACACATACAAGATTGAAGTGGTTAGTATGTTATGATCCAAGTTGGGTCATACCCAATAACAAGCTAAACAAACACCAATAAATATTTATTTGTTGATGAGATCATAAAGATAAATATTGACACCAATTTAGAAAATGGGTTTTCTAAAATGTTGCTTTTGTAATAGAACAACATTATATGGATAATTTGTTCATGAGAAAGTGTTTGTTTTTTTATTTCAGTTAGTTAAATAATAACAAATAAAAGTGTGTTAATGTTATAAAGTTAAAAGAGGTTTTAATTTTATAAACTTATGGTTAAAGAGTGTAAGTTTTTTTATAAAAACTGAAATGGAGGGAACCCATTTCAAACCCCATATTTGGCCGCCCCTTTTGGGCATGGGGAATCCTTATGTCTTGGTGATATACAAGACTTAATGCTTGCTTGCACTCTTCCCTTATGAAACACTCTCTCTCACACATGCAAAAGTCACTCTCCTCCTTCCTCTCTTGTGGAAAATTTGTTTTTGTTAACTGAAAAATCGTTTTTGTCTAGGCTGATTTCGGGTTTGCAAGAAGGACTAGAGTTTTGGTATTCAACTACCTAACAAGTTTGGTGTTTGCTAGGGCTTGTGGATATACAAACTTGTGGACTTCTCTTTTGGAAGCTAGACATTGGACATGCATCATAATCTTCCTCTCATTCATACTACATCATTTTGTTCTTGAAAGGTAGTTTCAAGACACCCTCTGGTTGTTCTTTTTCGTTTTTTATAGCACTTTATTTCACATACATATGATCCTTTGTTCTTGGGTTTTTTTGGTTTAAAATGGTTCATATTTTCTGATTGCTAAACCCTTTTTGAATCCTTATATCCGCTGCATTTTTTGAAGTTTAAATGGTTAAACTTGCTTTGATAATCATGTAACAAAACCCAAAAATGGCATCTAGAGCCGGTTATGTGGAATTCTTGCTTCAAATGTTCTTGAAAAGTTAGTTTTCATGGAGTTTTTCAACCCATTAGGGGCTATTTGTTATGGATGAATGAATCCCTTATCTTTCAAGTTTTAATCTTACATGCTTTAGTATAAACCTTGAAAGATTGACATCAAATGGTTGATTATATTGTTTGGACTAATTTCTAATGTTTTGGTTTATGTTGGCGAGAACTATAAGGTTAAAAAACGGAGTTCATGGTTGTTCTTGAATGTTGTATATGATACATATTTTGGTGCAAAACATAGCCTTGACCTTATGTGTTTTGGATTGGGTTCATTGTGATTTTGTCATGTTGGTTTTATTCTTGAAAGGGTTGTAATATTTGTGTTTTTATTTTGGGTTGTAATTTATTTATTCATTGGTTATGTAATAAATAGATTAGGTGCATTACTTTTAATAGACAAATTGTATTAGGATATGATTTTTAAAAGAAGATGCACAAGATGAAGACCCAAGGAAGGACACAAAAGACATGGACACTTGAAGCATTTGGATGTGGATTCAACTTGGAGTTCATGGACACATTTTTATGTGTCATTGTTAACCCTTAGGAAGACCTAATGACAACACTTGTGATGACAAACAACTGTAGTCAACTTAGTGGCTGTGGTTATGCACTTATGTTTGTATGATTATGCTTGTTTGGTTATTTGTTGTATGGTTTTTGTTTGATATTTGGATATGCATAACAAACTTATTAACAAACATAACAAGCTGAATATTGATGGTTCTTTATCATTAAGTGATTAATAAAAGGTTATTAAAAGGATTAATGATTTTAATAAAAGGGGTTTTATTAAAAAGTGAACCATAGGGTAATTTATATTTAAAAGCATGTAAATATAAGGTACATAGAGTTTTCTAATCTAGTATTATGAAAACTTTGAATTTCTTTTATAAACAAGTTTAACACCATCCTTTTGCACAACACTTGAGTCACTTGAAAACTCCTAATGAGATAAAGATCACCTAACCATTTTGAGAGAACTTGTGATTGAGGTGGGGATATCATATTTGTGTGTAAGGCCCCGTTCCTGGGATGCTCACAGCTGGTCAATCATCGCACATAAAATATATAACTACATTAACTTTACTAAAATCATGCAACGAAAACACTTTAAACAAACATTTCATTTCCTTTAATAAACACTTTTGCAAAATAATACATCATTCATTATAAAATATAGTTCGTTCGTATTACAATGCAACAATGTTATAAAAAAGAATGCCATCCAAAAAATGCCATGTAGCTACCCTGCGCCATCCTCAGCAATCCTCACCTACCAACTGGAAAATGCATAAAAGTTAGCGTTGCTGAGTGAGTTCTAGTTTTATAAAAACATTGCATTACCTTCCATTCATTAAATCATTTTCATTACTATCGCATGTGATCACACATCGTACATAAATCAAGGTAATCATTATTATCTTCATCATCGTTCGTTTCGTACATTCCGCACATTTTGCACATTTCGTACTTATCGCACTTTTCATACATTATTATCATTCAATTCTATCTAGGTCCTATCATGTGCTTAAACCCCCGTTAGAGCACCAAGCAATTCATCCAGAGTTAAGCGACAAGGACCCCATATCGTACATATGGAGTGGTCACTAGGAGAGACTCCCCCTGTGTGTGTGAACTCTTATGCGTTAGCCAAGATCGCATGCTGTATAACACACAGTAATTAGGAAACCGCATGTATCGGAGCAGTCACCAAGACCGAACTCTTACTATGTGTATCAACCCTTATGAGTTAGCCAAAATCGCATGTTGTAGACACACACAGTTGAGCTAACAACTCTCAATGAGTTGTCAACCTCCTTTCATTTCCTTGCCAGGCTTTTCATTCGTTCCTTTAGTATGTTCTAGTTTCATTATCTTAAATCTTTCACTTTGTTAAGATAATACTTTACGTTCATTATCAATATCACACCACATAAAGTCACGGCTTCATACGTAATAAGGAACATAAAAAAAGATATCATACATAACATACAAAACATACATAGCATACATAATCAAGATACATGAGCAAAAACATACATAGCATCAATCATATGTCATCTTAAACATCATAAATCGCACATTCACATATATAAACATATGCATATTAAGCATAAATCATCACATGACATAACTGACCTACCGCGGGACAACGGGGGTTCGGGGGTGGCAGCCCCTAGTGGGGTCAAAGGGGCAACGCCCCTGGCTGATGTTGATGTATTCTTTTGTCGTATATTTAGTATGCATTTGCAGCCCCAAACTAGTTTAAAACCTTTAAAATAAGGGATCTAGAACTCACCTAGACTCGATGAGTAGCTTCTCAATCAAGCTTTCAAAGTAGGGGTTGCACTACAAAGTCTGCAGATAAGTTAACACTCAAATGAGTTAATTTCTTTCTAATTTCGCTGCTAATTTCGGTAGCAGTTTCGCTGCTAGTTTCGTAGGCATCTTCGCTAGCAGTTTCGCTACTAGTTTTGCACAACTTTCGTTGAAAAACCATGTCTACGAAACTACCTGTGAAACAATAGTTTCGTAGGAAGATCCACAGTTTCGCGGGACGAATACCTAATTTCGTTGGATGAACACCTAGTTTCGCAGAACAGACTGAAAATTATGAACCACCCCATTTTCGACCCAAAACTTTACTCTTTTACACCAAAAACCTTGGTTTATCACCCAATAAGCTTTATCTAAGCTTCTTACATATTTTCTGGCACAAAAACATGAGTTTTGGGCGAATCATTACCAGTTTTAAAAACCCAAACCCCAGAATCCGGGTTTACATCAAAAGCAACAATTAAATAATGTTTCTTACCTGGATTCTTGGTGTTTTCTTGTTGTTTGGATGCCCACGAACACCGTTCTTCAATCCCGAGATCAACCGAGCCTTGAATCTTCAATTCCCTCTACTTTCTCTCTCTACTCTCTCTCTCTAGAACTAGAGTGTTGTGTTGCAAATAAGGGCTACTCAAGCTGATCAGTTTATATATACCTGGAGTTCCCGGGACCTTAAACTCGCCAAACACATGTCCCATAGAGTTAACTCGGTCTATAACCCATATCCATCCTATTTTCATTAAATAATCTCGTCTAAGCCCATTATTATTACTTTGCTCGCTTAGACATTATTATGGGCGTTACATTGTGGGATAAAGGTCACCTAACCATTTATGTTGGAAAACTCACATGTGTGTGCAAGTAGGGTGACTTGATTTGCAAACCATGTTAAATGTACCACCTACAATGTGGTTTACAAAGGTGTTGATGGATACATGTGCCGACCATACATATGATGTTTAAGTCAATCCCATACCCCTAGAAATTGCATAGGGTTGCATTTGTTAAAACGTTGACTACCTTGTTAATTTAAATAATGGATAAAGATCACCTAACCACTATTTAAATGGAATGTTGCGTTCTAGAATTTTAAAATTGTGTAAGACACTTAAAAGGGCGTTAATTATTAAAATTTGAATAATATCGAAAATACTAAAATTAAACTTTGTTAAATTTTTAGAGAGCCACTAACAATAATAAAATAATGATATCACATCCGCTCACTCACTATCACTAAGAACCATTCTCCAAAAAGAGCGTCTAAACCATAATAACTTTATAGATTGGTTTCAAAACTTGAGAATTGTTCTCAAGGAAGAGATACGATCGTATATTTTAGACTATTTGATTCATGATGAGTCAAATGTGGATGATGATGATGCCTATAATAATTGGCTCAAAATACACTAAGGACTCGGTCGAAGTGTCTTGCCTTATGTGGCAAGTATGACTCCGGATCTCCAAAAAGAGTATGAACATCATGGAGCATACGACATGATTACCCACTTGAAGGAAACATTCCAACAACAAGCAAGGGTAGAGTGTTTTGAAATGGTTCGAGCACTCCATGCATCTCGTATGGATGACACCCAATCTATTTCATTTTATGTGCTTAAGATAAAAAGCCACATTGACCGCCTCATAAGGCTGAATTGTCTTGTCTCGAAGAGTTGGCTACGGATTTGATCCTCAACTTTTTGTCAAAAATGTTTGACAACTTTGTTATGAATTATAACATAACGAGTGGGACAAGAACATAAGTGAGCTTCACTCTATGCTCAAAACTGCAAGGTGGCCATGGGTAAAAGGTTTTACCCCTTCTCACCATCAATAAAGTGGGAACCAGAAGAGGCCTCACCTGGCACCCAAGGCAAATGTTGCCAATGTAAAAGGGTATGTTAGGGGAAAGGGGAAAGGAGTGGTAAGAGGGCCACCACCAAAACAAACGAGGAGAAGCCAAATGTTGCTTCAAATGACCCATGCTTTATGTGTGGGGAGATGGAGATTGGGCAAGAAATTGTCCATTCCCTCTCAAACAGTTGCAAGCTAAGAGGGATGTCGGCAAACCTCAGGTACAATTTTCATGATTCATATTGATCTAATTTTAATATCCTCTAACATATGGGTATTGGATACCAGATGTGGAACTCACATTTGAAACTTATTGCAGGGTTCAAAAGAAGTAAGGACTTCAAAAAAGACGATGTTAGCCTCTACATGGGGAATGGGGAAAAGTCAAGTTGAAGACCGAGGGGACTACATCTTGAAGCTTCTAATGGTTTGGAAGCAATTTTGAACAATGTTTTGCATGCTCCTAGTTTGACTAGGAATATTATTTCTGTTGCCTAATTAAAACAATATGGTTATGTTTTAACATTTATTGAAAATGAAATTATGTTTCTTTAAATGACATCTTTTATTTTAAAGCTATTCCTATTAATGGTATTTATGAATTGGTTCATAAAACACATTATATGATAGCTCATTATACCAAACCACCACCAAGAAACTCAAATTGGATTTGGGTGATACCTATCTTGGCATTGCCGTCTTGGTCATATAAAAAAGAAGCTCATACAAACACTTCAAAAGAGCGATCTTTTAAAAGCAAGTGAATATGATTCATTTGTTGTGTGTGAATCTTGTTTACAAGGTAAATAACTAAGGCACCTTTTAATGGCAAAACCGAAAGGGCAAAAGATTTAATAGGAATCATACATTTAGATGTATGTGGTCCTTTTAAACCAATGACTTGGTACAATGAGAGATACTTAATTACCTTTACCGACGACTATAGTCGTTATGGTTATGTGTACTTGTTAAGACAAAAGATGAAGCTTTTGAAATGTTCAAAATCAACTAAAAATTTCTCTACACTGATAAAGGAGGTTAATACCTAAGTGATTCTTTTAGAGATCATCTTAGAAGTTGTGGTATTGTCTAATAACTATCTCCGCCTAGAACACCACAACACAATGGTGTGCGAGAGGAGAAATCAAACTGTATGGATATGGTTCGATCTATGATGGCTAGAAGCTCACTGCCTCTATCATTTTGGGGTTCGCTTTGCTCTCTGTGGCCCGTATCTTGAATATGGCTCCAACCAAGAAAGTGGAAAGGAAACCTTTTAAAATATGGCATGGAAGGGTTTCATCACTATCATATTTAAAGGTATGGGGTTGTGAGGCTTATGTTAAAACTCCCACCTCAAACAAGTTAGAAAGCCATTCCATTAAGTGTATCTTCATCAGATAAGCTAGACATTATATGGGATATTATATCTATGATCCATTAGAACAAAGGAGTTTGTTACCAAGAAGGTGAGTTCTTAGAAGCTAAGTTCCTTACTGAAGGAACTAGCAGTAGAACAGTGGAACTTGAGTTGCAATCATGTATGACAACCAAGTGTGGGACTTGGTTGAACCACCTCTTAAGTCCAAGATAGTTGAAGTAAGTGGGTTTTCAAGAAGAAAACCGATAGGCATGGAAAGTTGGATACTTATAAAGCTAGACTTGTAGCAAAAGGTTTCACTCAAACTCAAGGGGTTGATTAAGATGAGACCTTCTCATCGGTTGCAATGCAAAGGTCTATTAGTATATTATTTGCCATAGCAGCTCATGATGATTATGATATTTGGCAAATGGGTTTTCTAAAATGTTGCTTTTGTAATAGAACAACATTATATGGATAATTTGTCATGAGAAATTGTTTTTTATTATTTAAGTGAGTTAAATAATAATAAATAAAAGTGTGTTAATGTTATAAAATTAAAAGATGTTTAATTTTATAAACTTGGTTAGAGTGTATTTGAAATGGGGGGAACCCATTTCAAACCCCATATTCGGCCCCCGCCCCTTTTGGGCATGGGGAATTCTTATGTCTTAGTAATATACAAGACTTAATGCTTGCTTTCACTCTCCTTTATGACACACACACTCTCTCTCTCTCTCACATTCAAACGTCACTCTCCTCCTTCCTCTCTTGCTGAAAATTCGTTTTTGTTGACTGAAAAATCATTTTTTATTCACTGGTTTTGGTTTGCAAGAAGGACTAGAGTTTTGGTGTCCAACTACCTAACAAGTTAGGTGTTTGCTAGGCTTGTGGGTATACAAGCTTGAGGACTTTGCTTTTGCGGGCTAGGCATTCAAGAAGCATCATCATCTTCCTCTCATCCATACTACATCATTTTGTTCTTGAAAGGTAGTTTCAAGAACACCCTATGGTTGTTCTTTCCATTTTTGATAGCACTTTATTTCACATACATATGATCCTTCACTTTATTTCACATATGATCATTTTGTTTTAAGTGTTTCGTATTTCAGATTGTTAACCCTTTTGAACCTTATAGCCACTGCAGTTTTTGAAGTTTAAATGGTTAAACTAGCTTTGATAATCATGTAACAAACCCAACTTCTTTTCTTCTAATTCTTGATCTTCAAAAGTGAATACTTTGTCTTGGAAGTTGATTTTATCTTCAGAGTTGATCTTGCACTTTGTCTTTGGAAGAATTTTTTTTCCATCGGATGTTCCACACTTAGGTTCGGAAGTCCTTTAATAGTTATAGCAAATAGTCTAGTGATTTGGTTTTGGTTACACCAGCCGTCTTCTTGATCCAACAGAAAGAACAGTTTCATGTCATATGCCTGGACAACCACTAGAACTACCATGGTTGTCAGCTCTCAAGGTTGTTCCTGCACACACAAAGAAATCAATTGAATTGACACCCAAGCCTTAATAATCTTAGGTTGCCAACAGAGTCTAAAATGTACTCTTTCATGAATAGTTGTTAAGTACTCTAAAAAGATTAACATGTTGTCTTTATTTGTCTTTTGATATTTGTAAATAGTATAGGGACTATTTCTGTAATTTGTTAGTTCCTTTACTTTGTTTTCAGTATAAATAGCTTAGTTTTGCAGGTTTGTAGGAGATATACAACGATATATAAGATATTCAATCTGCTTTTCATACTTGTAATTGTCTTAGCTTGATATTAATGAAACTTGAATTTTGTTGATATCTTGTTTTGATTTGATTACTGTATGTGAATTTCATTGAATTGTGTTACAAATCATCACAGATATATTCATTTGATCCTATCAAATGGTATCAGAGCTGTTGGTAAGCTGTTAGTGATTGATTTTCATTTTAAGTTCATCGAACTTGAAAACCTAAAAATCTCACTGAATCTGTGATTGAGATACAATTCAATTGAAAATTTGTGAATTTCAGTTGTGTTTCATCATCAGAAACATGATTTGAATCACAATTAGCAGATCCATTCATCAAATTCAAGTAAACTGTTGAATTTGTTGTTCGAAAATAGCTTGAAGTTTCGAACTGAAATTTCAAAAATTGATTGATTTGTTGTTAAAATTGAAGAAATTGATATTAAGAAGAATGTTTATCGGCATAAAACTCATCTAATTGAAAAGTTTCAATCGAATTCATCAACATTTGAAGAATTCAGAAGAATTGAGTTTGTTACATTCATTTGAAGATGATGAATGTGTCGCATGAACTGAGATTGACTGAATTTGTGTAAGTGTTAGATGCATTAACACTGTGTAAACGTTTTTAGTCGGTCGTTTGAGTACTGTTGAAGAGAATCCCAGACGTATCACCTGTTAAGTTGATAACTATTCAAACGCTTGACAACTGTTTAGGCGTTTGACAACTATTCAGAGACGTTTCACAACTATTCAGGCGTTTGACAACTGTTTAGGCTCTTGAAACCTTTCAGATGCATTAATACTTAGACATTTTGAAAATTTTTCTAAGGCATTCCCTTAGACGTTTCTCAACTTACATGCATCAACTGTTGAGACGTTTGAATACTGTTAAGATGTTTTAACCCTGATACTTAATTTTTTTTAAATATATAAAATGGTAAAATCAGAAGATTCTGAAAACAGAGTTCCAAAGCTTAAAAATAGAGCTGATTTCAAAAATTGGTCTCTTAGACTAAAACAACATTTTAATCCATTGACACTGATCTCTGGAAATCTATAGAAAAAGGACCATACATTCCTATAATAACTGATGGACCAGACAGAGGATTTGTGTATACTAAAGATTCTCCAGAACCTTACCCAGAAGATGATCTTCAAGGAGATGATCTAAAAGAGTTAAGAATGATATTAAAGCCTATTCATTAATGTGTAAAGGACTACCTTTGGAAGTTCTTACAAGGCTAGATGCTATCAAACTGGATATACACTATATAAAGCATTGAAGATCATTTGTGAAGGAGGTAAGAGATTCAAAATCTAAAGAAACAAAAGCTGAAAAGACAATTAGAATTGTTTCAACATTTGTCTGGAGAGACAATAAATCAGATGATGAATAGATTTGTTCAACTCATAACTGAGATGTCAACAGCTGGTATCAAACCTGATCTTGAAGATTTAAATCTCAGACTACTCAATGCTTTACCATCATCATGGAAACAAACTGTAACTTTACTAAAGCATACTGAGAAGTTTCCAATGGATCTAGATCTTCTTATTGCAAAAATAGAATCAGTGGAGATTGATGAAAGCTCAAGGAACAATGATAGAGCAGCATCAATGTCTCAATATCAGTTTGTTGCTTCTCCTGCAACCACCATAGAAAATGCATTCATGGCAAAGAGTGAGAAAAGTCCTGAAGAAGAAGGAGATATTTTTGTAGGAGCAGGATTTTTCACTGACTCATCATTTACCAGTGCACCTGCATATACAACTCAATCTCATTCTCAATCTCCTCCTAAAACACAGTCACAATCATCAAATATTCAGATAGAGACTTCTTCATCATCTAACTCTGCTAAATCTAGCAAAGTTAAAGATGTGATTAATATCCTATTAGAGGATGAAGAGTCCAAAACTGCATTTACTGCTTTTATGGCCAGCTTTCAAGCATATCAAGGTAGCCATTTAACTCAACTAGAATTTGTTTTACAGGATTTATTTGAGATGGATCCTGAAGATGTTGAAGAGATGGACCTGAACTGGCAGATGGTGATGATTGCCTACAGGACTCAAAAACATTCTTATGTCAACAAGAAATACAAGCCTAGTGCAAACAAGACTGTTGGATTTGACAAGTCAAAATCCAGATGTTTCAACTGCAATAGTTATGGACACTTCTCAAGAGAATGTAAAGCTCCAAGGAATAATGGAGGAAGTGCTCATTCAAGCTCAAATAATCAAAGTTTCAACAAGCTCAGAAGACTTTTCAAAAGCCATATCAAAGTCTTCCCATGCCAGAGCTTAAGATGAAACCAAACCATCTGATGAAACAAAGAAAGCACTAGTAGTCAACATAAAAGATGGATATGATTGGAGTGCATATGCAGATCAATTTACAAATGAATTAACATCAAGTTTATCTCTTATTGCAGAAATTCAAGAGGAAGATTGGTCAGAAAACAATGACCCAAAGGGGAAAGTGATGAAGAGGAAGATAACTATGATTGGAGTGACAAGTCTATCCTAAAGAGGATACAGAGGAAGTAGCTCTAATGGTTCAGTCTGATCAACCAAGGTTAAATCTTCTACTTCATCATCTGAAACCACAGTTCCAAATTTCCTGAAATACCATCAGAAGTAAGAGAAAAGCTTTGCACCAAATCATGTTTTGAACATGTTGAACACTACAGAAACTATTCATTCAAAATCTGTGAAAAGCTAAAACAAGAGGAATCTATGCATAACCAACTTAAATCTGATCATAAAACTGCAGATCAAAAGATTATCTCTCTTCAAAATTCATGGAACAAAACAATCAAAGATTTAGAAATTGTTACAAAACAACTAGAAGAGATGACCAAGAATCTTGAACAAGAGAAAATAGCACATGCTGCTACTCAAGTTGATCTAGCAAAAGTTAAGAGTTCAAAATGATAGTAGAAAAACTAATCAGTGAAAGGAAAGATAAACAAAAAGCAGGATTAGGTTTCACTCATGAACCTATGCCTGAATCTATCACAAACACACTACCAGAGAATTTCAATACTCATGATTATTCACCAGAAAACAACAAAGCTTAAAGCCTTTCAGATCAAACCAAGAATGCAGAAGAGGAAAAAGAAAATGTTCAAGTGTTTGTTGAAAAAGATCAAGAAAAAATCAAAAATGGACATCCAATCAAGATAAAATCATATGAACCAAAACAACCAAAACAAAATATCTCTTCTGATCAAATTCCAATGTAATAGAAGAAGTCAGAGTTCAAAACAAGGATAAACACAGATAGGAACATCAGAAGATTCAAACACCATCAATATGAAACAATTTCAATCAGAAAAAAAGGAATCTTCTTCTGATGATGTTCAATCTAAAATAAACCAAGCTCTTCTAAATCAAAGAATCAAAGAAGAAGAAAGAAATCTGTAAAAGTAACATCTGAACAAAACAAAAGTTCAACAAAATTGATTAAAGCAACAAATCAAACATCAAAACTAAAACCAATTAAATTTGTGTCAGCAGGTATGTTAAATATGAATTCTCTTTCAAATAATAAATCAAATGTTATGAACAAATCAAACTCAGATCTGAAATCTAGTTCAGATTCAAAGACTTCCGCTGTAGCAAAAAGATTTGTTTCTAATACATTCAAGAAGAAATTCATGAAACAAATGAACAATAATCTGACACAAAATCAAACTGTGAAAAATGAAAGACAACAGTTTAACTATATGACACCAAAATCAAACATTATGTCATTGTCAAATTAAACACAAAGTTGTTTTTTAAAACGCCACAAAATTGTATAACTGTCACATATGTGACATGAGAAATCATTCAACAGCAGATTGTTATTATAACAAATATTGTACTTATTGTGATGAAAAGACTCACAACACTGCAGATTGTTACTTTAGAAATAGATCTCTCACTAGAAACTTTGCAAAATCAAACATGAGCAAAGGATTTGCTAATCCACAGTATTTGAGAAATCAAACTAATGGATTTCAAAGAGACATTAATCAACCTAATGTAGGTTTGAGATCTTTTCCTAAGAAAATTACATGAGCTCAAAACCAACATGCAAGAACACTTATACCAAGATCTGTAAGGATGACTAATAAAAATGTTAGACATAATACATTTCAAAAGATGATAATCAAATGGTATAAATGTTCACAAAAATAAATCAAACAATTTTCAGAATAAAATTGGAAAATTCATCAAAATAAACCTGATTTGAATAATCTCCATTATAAACAATTTACAATTGTTGACAAATTTGGAAAGCCCAAGACCATTTCGGCTTGGGTAGATATTTCAACTTAACTTTCTTGTAGTGCAGGTACGCCCAAAAAGACCAATCATACATGGTATGTGGATAGTGGGTGTAGTCGGCACATGACAGGCAATACTGCCTTGTTACAAGATTTTAAGTCAAAAGATGGAACTCACGTCGCCTTTGGTGGTGATGCTGGAGGAAAAATAACCGGAGAAGGAACAGTATCCAATGGGATAATAAGCTTTGATAAAGTCAACTTTTCTTCACAGTTGAACTTTAATCTTTTAAGCGTATCTCAAATTTGTGACAAATCTTATTCTGTTCTGTTTGATAATTCATTCTGTTATGTTTTGAAGCCAGGTTTCAAGATAAGCAAAGATTGGGTATTGTTACAGCTGAGAGAGACAGAGATGTATACAAATTGATATGTCTCAAGTTGATCCTTCAACTGAAACAACATGCCTAATTGCAAAGGCATCAAATGATGAAAGCCAGCTTTGGCATAGACGTCTCGGTCATTCAAACTTCAAGAACATGAACAAGCTTGTAGCAGGAAATCATGTAATTGGACTTCCATCCAAGAAGTTTGCAACTAATGATCACTGCTCAGCATGTTTGAAGGGAAAGCAACACAGAGCGTCTTATAAGTCCAAGCCTATAAACTCAACATCCAAACCTCTCCAGATGTTACATATGGACCTTTTTGGACCAACAAACGTCAAGAGTATTGGACGAAAATCATATTGTTTAGTTATCATTGATGACTTCACAAGATTTTCATGGGTTTTCTTTCTTTATGCCAAATCTGAAACAGCTGAATTACTAAAAGAATTTATCATTAAAGTTGAAAATCAATTAGAAACAAAGTGAAAATAATAAGAAGTGATAATGGAACGGAATTCAAAAATGCTAACATTGAAATGTTTTGTGCACAAAAGGGATAGCTCATCAGTTCAGTGCTCCCAGAACTCCTCAACAAAATGGAGTTGCTGAAAGGAAGAATAGAACACTGATTGAAGCTGCTCGTTCTATGTTAGCTGATGCAAAA
Source organism: Flaveria trinervia (assembly GCA_025506515.1). Lineage (NCBI taxonomy): Eukaryota > Viridiplantae > Streptophyta > Magnoliopsida > Asterales > Asteraceae > Flaveria > Flaveria trinervia. The sequence goes on from JACCIX010000918.1 coordinate 130,260, forward strand.
TTCCTATCACTTTTTGGGATGAAGCAATATCAACTGCGTGTTTTGTTCAGAATCGAATCTTAATTGTCAAAGATAAACTGAAAACTCCATATGAGTTAATGTTTGGCAGAAAACCGAACATAAATTTTTTAAAATCATTTGGTTGTCCTGTTATGATTCTTAATTCAAGTGATCAATTAGGAAAATTTGATGCAAAATCTGATAATGGATTTTTCGTTGGATATTCATCAGTTTCAAAGCCTATCGAGTCTACAACTCTAGGACAAATGTAATCATTGAAACATTCAACGTTAAATTTATGGAAAATTCTTTTCATCAGTTTCAAATGGTCCTATGGTTATTTGATCTAGATTCATTATCAAACTCTTTTCAATCTAATTTGTTTGATCAACCAAATTGTTTTAATTCTACAGATAAGAAGAACTCAAGGAGATCTTGGATCTTTCAGTGAAGATTCAGATTCTGATGACCCAGATGATTCAAGCTCAGACTACCCATTTTTATCATTTGTTAAGGATTCACAATACAAAATCATAATAATACAGTTTCAGATCATTCCGAGTCAATTAATCAGGAATCACAAATATTCCTAATGATGGTAATGAGTTTGTGATACCTGAGTCTGGAACATCATCCATTTCAGGTGATGTAGTTGATACAGGTAACTTTGATTACTTTGTCAACTCACCTACTCAAGTTCCAAACTTCAATCCACATTCTTCTATGTTAATACATGAGTTGTCCAACTTGAATCAAACAAATTTGGATGTTAATGTTCAATGTGATGAGATCACTACATCTCGTATTCACAAAATCATCCAATTTCTCAGATTATTGGTTCATTGAATGAGAGAACAACAAGGAGTAAAGTAGAACAAGCAAACGTATGCTTATACTCTTGTTTTCTTTCTCAAATTGTTCCTAAAAATGTTACCGAAGCATTAAAGGACAATGGTTGGATAGAAGCCATGCAAGAAGAATTACTTCAATTCCGCAAACAAGAAGTGTGGAATTTGGTGGATCTACCTGAAGGAGAAAATGTAATTGGCACGAAATGGTTATTTAGAAATAAGACTGATGATCGTGGTGTTGTAATAAGGAACAAAGCAAGACTTGTTGCACAAGGATACACACAGGAAGAAGGTATAGATTATGATGAAGTGTTTGCACCAGTTGCAAGACTTGAATCTATTCGAGTTTTTCTGGCTTATGCTTCATTCATGAAATTCAAGGTGTATCAAATGGATGTAAAGGGTGCATTTTTATATGGTCCAATTACTGATGATGTATTGTGAAGCAACCTCCAGGCTTTGAGGATGCACAATTCCACACATCGTATATAAACTGAGTAAAGCTTTATATGGACTTCATCAAGCCCCTAGAATTTGGTATGAGACGTTATCACAACACTTAATCCAACATGGATACACACGAGGGAAAATTGATCCACTTTATTCATAAAGAAGGATAATAATGATCTTTTATGTGTACAAGTGTATGTTGATGATATCATATTTGGTTCTACATGTCCAAAAATGTGCAATGAATTTGAAGAAATAATGAAATCTCGATTTCAAATGAGTTCTATGGGAGAGATTAACTTCTTTCTTGGACTTCAAGTCAAGCAAACTGCAGATGGAATTTTCATCAATCAAGAAAAGTTTGTTGACAAGCTCTTAAAGAAATTTAAGTTGCAAGACTGTCAGTCCATACGAACTCCACAGATGTTAACACCAAGATTGAACCTGATCCAAAGGGAAATCTATTGACCAAACGTTATACAGATCAATGATTGGTTCTTTGATGTATCTTACTGCATCTAGACCAGACATTATGTATGTTGTTTGTGTATGTGCCAGGTATCAATCAGACCCGAAAGAATCTCACTTAATTGCTGTCAAAAGAATATTCAGGTATCTCAAAGGTAAACCAGCCTTAGGGCTTTGGTATCCTTACGAGGGTAACTTTGAACTATATGGATATACTGATAGTGATTATGGTGGATTGTCAAGATAGAAAATCTACTTCGGGTGGGTGTCAATTTCTTGGTCCCAGATTAGTCATGGCAATGCAAAAACAAACAAATGTCTCTGTTTCAACTGCAGAAGCTGAGTACATTGCTGCATCAGCAGGATGTTCTCAAATTCTTTGGTTGCAAAATCAATTACTAGATTATGGATTCAACTTTCTTAAAACACCAATCTATATTGATAACACAACTGCTATGTTCATAACAGCTAATCCTGTCAACACTCAAAAACAAAACATATCGAAATTCGATATCATTTTCTTAGAGATAACTCTGAAAAGGATTAATCATATTGATTCAAATTGCAACAAAAAAACAATTGGCAGATCTATTTACTAAAGCCTTCCTACCAGGACGGTTTGAGTACTTAGTAGAATCAATTGGTCTTATAAATCATATGTGATCTCCCTAAATCAAAATATCATAATATGACTCTCATTGTGAATTGCCTGTTTATATTTTTTGTGTGTGTGATTTTATGTTTTTCATAGAAAAATCAAATACAAAAATATATATCAAAAATACAAAAAAATATTTTTTTAAAAGGATTATGTTTTGCAATATGTGAGAAATGATAGTACATTAGTGAGATCA